>CM014732.1:50314859-50357359 GCA_004329165.1 Spatholobus suberectus
TAAAAAAAATATATTAAAAGAGTCCCTCACCCCAAAAATAAAGAATCCTCGAACTAATAACTATCCTGAAATTCCGAATCACACAATAAACTTAGATTATGTTTTTCTTTGTACAGACCATATAGCCTCCTATGAAGATAAATCTTGCGCGAGCCAATAAAATCATTATGGACTACAAAGCTCTCTCTTTCTGAGTATTTAACGCAACTATTTACCCAGGACTCAAACTCAGCACAGTCAGGACTCGAACTCAAACTTAGATTACGTTATAAGTTATAAGTAAATAACCAAACCATATTAGACTACACTAACAAAATAAAACTCAACAATCAACACCTAAAGCAAAAAGAAAAAAAAAAATTCGAAACCTAACCTGAATGATATCGTGCAAACAGATTATGTTAGGGTGGTTAATCCGCTTCAAGATGTAAATCTCGGACATGAGGCTCTCCTGCAACTTCTTGTTGAGGCGATGCATGGAGATCTCCTTTATCGCCACCTCGGTTCCGTGCACTTTGTGCCTTCCGTGCCACACCTTCGAGAACGACCCTTCGCCGATTTGCTCCCCACGACGTAGTCTCCGACCACCCTGCTTGGCCCGCCGCCTGCGCCATCGCCGCCGTCGAATCCGAAACCCTAGAGTCCGAAACCAGCTCCGAAGACCCGAACCCGGAAAACGGATCCTCTTGAGAGATTCAAACGAAGGCCACTTCTTCGGTTCTGAGAAGAAGACGACAACGGCTTGTGGTGAGAAAACTTTAGAAGTTTTTTTAGTATTTTTTTACGAATGCGAGGGTGCTTTGAATTGAGACACTTTACTTTAGTGTTATCATTATCGACGAAACAACGAATTTTTTTTTTATTTTTTTTACTTTGGAGACTTAGATTGATTATTACCTGTATTTCTTGTATTTACTAATGCCGTCAGAAAATAATTGTTTGGATTAATTAGGATTTAGTGGGGAGGGTTAAATTATTTTATTTTTATATGAGGAAAATTTAGATACTTCACTCTGATGCGTTGGCGTTCACGTTGAGAAGAGAAGCACAAAGGAGTAGGGATTTTATGGAGGAAGCAACGTTTGCTATGCGTGCAATGATAATTATATATTTCTTTTCTACGACTAGCTACAAGTATTATTTTTGAAAGATAATTCTATTGAATTCGAAAAATTAAGTTTGTATCGGCCATTTATTTGTTGCTAATTACGTGTAATCATCACATGAGATGTCATTATTGTTGACATTATTTTTTGTAAGTTTAACTTCATTTAATTTTTTAGATGAAAATGTGATTAATTATTGGTTATGAGAAAACTTAATTATGGTTATACTCAGTGTGAGTAAATTTAAATTACTATATTCATATGAAAGATATTTTATGTCAAAAAAATATAAACTTTTGCTTAATTTAAATACTGGGAAAACTTTTAATTGTACTTATATTATGTTATTATATTATATTGATTATTAAAAATGTTTTATTAACAACAATTGAGGTGTAGTAGTAATAATAGGGGTGAGTGTGAGATAGATTTATCTTTATTTTTTTTGACTTGAAATTTCAATAGAGTCTTTTATTTGAACTTGAACACAACCTGATTAAGACTTAATGATATATGAGATAAGACTGAGTCAACCTAATTTAATAATGTAATATATCAATTTAACATTATATATAGTTAAATCATATAATAAAATAAGTAAAAACTTTATTTTAGGTTTATTTTACAATATATATTTTAAAATAAATATTATCAATATAAATATAATATTCTGTTATACAAAATATTATTTAAAATAAAAAATTATTATTGACACACAATTGTTCAAAAAAACTTATATTTTTTAAAATGATATAGGACATCGAACCAGATTAAGACGACCCAAAGTATAATCTGAACCTGTCCTTGAAATACATCAAGTCTAATTTCTAAGATTCGAACATGTCAAAAGCAATTTCGGGTTAGATCGAATTAGTGGGATGGGACTAGAGATGGCAATAAGTACTAAACTTTATGAGTACTTGGAAAAATCACCTATGATGGATAGGATAATTACCCACTTAATGGATGGGGGATAGATGTGAGTAATTACTTGTAGAATTTGATGGGGATGAGTGCATACAGGTATAGGTGTCTTAGTACTCACCCTACCCCAAACCTACACTTATATGTGTGTGTGTGTGTACATATACATACGAATATGTGCACGTGAATGCATGTGCGTGCATGTACATAAATAAATACACATATATATAAATTAAAAAAATAAAATATATGAAAACTTAATAGACTTTTATTCTTATTTCTTTTCTATTGCACTCAAGCCCTAATTTCTCTGTGACTACAGCAGATGTGAGTTATTAATTTGTAATTGAACCAACATAGTGAGCTTTACAAATTGCCACATTGGTGTACACTAGCATCACTTAGACTTAGAAGTTTATAAATTTATTATTGCAAAAATTTATTGTAATGCTTTATAATTATGTTATAATGTTTAATAAAAGATCTTTGAATGATATCTTAATTATGTTATAGATGTATTTTAATCAATTTTTTCATTAATTTTTCATAGTTAATTAAAGTGTGAGTAATGGGTATGAGTATAGTAATCAATCAATTTATTAAATGCACATCCACAATACTAAGTTCCAAGAAAGTGATTCAACTATTTTATAAAAGTCTCCTTGTACATTCACCACCTAAGGATTGACTGTATAAGGTATCTATAACATCCCAAAATAGGCTGATAATATCTAGATAAAATAAGTTAAATGCCCTTTTATGTCTATGTAATAAGTGTTGAGCATGACCTTTGATATGTCATGTATTGCAAGAGTTTTGATGAAGACAAAGCCAACATTAAGAGAGCTTCAATGAAGACCAACTCAAAGCTAAAAAGGAACTTATGAAGACAATCAAAAAGAATTGAAGAGCTCCAAGTCAAGACAACAACTACTATGAAAATTTGTGTCAATGTCTTAGGCTATTATGTAAGACTTGTCAATTTTGGCTAGGTGTAGCTTAAGGGGATGAACTAGGAAAGCAAAAATAGTTTCTAACCAACAAGTAAAAAGGTTTTGAGTGAAAAATCACATTATAAGCCAAACTTGGTAGCTTGGAATCAATTCCCACAAGCCAAAATAGTGTATAAAATAATTGAATCAATTTTAAACATAAAAGTATCGTAAGGAATTGATTCCCTCATGGAAGGAATAGATTCCACAATGGTTAGAATAGTAAATTAAGGAAGATGTGATCTATGATAATCGAGTAATATTTTCCAAATCAAAGCCTATCTTTTAGGGTTACATATTAAACTATGTTCACCCTTTAATCAATTTAAAAGCTTAATCTTTCTAAAACCAAATTGAGAGAGTAGAGAAAATTTGGGAGAATTGTGAGTTTGTCATGTTAAGGTTTAGAAAAGGGGTTTATCTGGCCTATGTTGATACTTACATGATTAAGAGATTGGAGGGAAGACTCATGAACTAACTCGCTATATAGACTATCTATGTGCCTATAATTGTGAAATAGAAGGTATAGGTGGCCATGGGAGGCCTCCTTCATTTCAAGTTCATGTTTTATGATGAGCATGACCATGCTAAAAGGAGCACGATTGTGCAAAGACTTTGGAGGTTACGCTCAAGTCCTGGAAGAAAACATGGACGTGCTCCACTAAGCACCTTTGTACTTAGGAATTTCGCGTTAGTGTCTCAAAACTTGAGCACGATTATGCTCCACTAAGCATACCCGTGTTGAAGTTCTTGCAAGTGACTATGAGGAAGTTATGGTTTTAATGTGTTCTATGAGTTTTAATTACCATATATGCATGGTTATGTGAATGATTAAAGGATGCATATGCCTATATGAATGTTTAAAAGAAAAAGGTATTAAGACTAGAGAGCCTTCTTGGTAAGGGAAGGATATTCCTCTCCTTCAATCCCAAAGAGTGGCTAACACTCCTCGAGCCAAAGGAGTACAACAATACGAGGCTTGGCAAAGCAAGAGGGATGCCTCTTGAGATTTTGAGCTCAAATCTAACAAAGGGACAAAAAGGAAAAGGAAAAGGAAAGGTTAATTAAAGGAAAAAGTGTTCTGATGAATTATGTATTTTGTTGTTCTCATAATTATTGAATGCCATAATGTACGAGGTTAACTGTTGATATATGTCTAAGTCTGTAATCTATATGTCTCCCTCTATATATATATATATATAACATATATATATTTATATATATATATACATACACACACACACACACACACACACACACATACACACACACACACATATACACACACACACACACACACACACATATATATACATGTATATATATGCATGTACATATACATACATGTGTGTATATATACATATATATACATATACATGTATATATATACATACACACACACACACATACACACACACACACATATACACACACACAATATAGTATATGTATATGTACATGTGTGTATATATACATGTATATACACATGTACATGTATAGGTATATATATGTTATATATATGTATATATATACATGTAGATGTATATGTATATACATGTATATATACACACATGTATGTATATTGTACATGCATGTACATATATATATATGTGTGTGTGTGTGTATGTGTATGTGTGTACACATTTACAAATGTGTGTGTGTACATATTTACACATATGTCCACATATATAAACATACACACACACACACACACATATATATATATATACATATATGTATATATTTTTATATTTATATTTATATGTACATATGTACATATATGGGCATTTTATTTTTTAAAACCCTATAATGTCTATTATCTTATTTTCTTATGCTTTTGATGCATTTGATACTTTGATTTTATTCCAATATCTGACTTCTTCGGTCTGTATACGATCCTGTCAAATGGTATCAAAGCCTGTTGGCACTAATACTTGATTAAGATTTCTGTTTTAGTTATCAATATTGTCTGTCTATTCTTGTTTCTATCTTTTAATTGTTAAGTTACTCTCTATATTCTTGTTAGTTTGATCTCTAGTTGGGGGGAGTGTAGCTCTGAAAAGAGTTTAGACATTGGTCAACTTCTAAGTCTTGTGATCCCGGTAGTAAAACCAGAGGGATAGTAAAACCGTTGGTCAGCAAGATATAGGTTAGAGGTGGTCCCGTCCCATAAACCCAAACTTAGATCAAATGGCTAGTTTAGTGAGATCGCTTAGCAATTTAAGAGAAAGAAATAAGAATAAACAAATAGTAGTAAGAACTAAATCAGAATCATCTTCATCCAATAGTGAAAAATAAAGAGAACTAGAAATAGCAGATGTAGAAAACTCATTACATAATTGGTCAATACTTATAGAAGATAAATGTAAAATTTATAAAAATCACAATAAATGGTTTTCCTCAGCACAAGAAGAAATACATATATTAGAATATAGTTACCCTGGAACTCAAAACAATAAATAACAAATATCTTAGAACAAAAAATGTTAGATGAACATATTAAGAAAGGATTCAATTTTATCCATTTAGGATTAATACAAGTAGCAGCAAAACCTAACTATAGATTAGGAATAAACACACCAATACTTATGTCATTAAAAGACTTAAGACTTAAACAATTTAATGACTCAATAATTGCAATACTTGAAAGCAATCTGCATGATGGACCTGCTTTCTTTAACTGTTATCCAAACTTTGCCATGGATATAACAAATGAACAAACAGCAAATGCAATAAAAACTTTATGTAAAAATTCCAAAAGAAATCATAAATAAGGCATCAAGTGCAATACAAATAATATTTAGAATATATTATAAACTAACAAAAGTAGGATATAATTTTAGAGCTTTAAGATCTTCTCCAAAAGACGAAACTGTTTTAGTAGAAGCTAATCTTCAAAATCCTCAATACAAATTCCAACAAGATTAAGTCATGAAGAAGTAATTAGAAAGATACCAGAAGACTGGTTATTACAAGACATAATCCAAGAATAAAAGGTATACAATACCCAATTAAGAGAATAATTCAAGAAGTGTAAAGCACAAAGATAACACAAGAAGAAGGGTTGAATTATGTGATAGTAAATTTTTCGCAAAACCTTTGTTAATGACGTATCGTCTGAAAGATATGATCAAAGAGTTTTCAAAAATGTTTTATAGGATAGATGAAAGCTTAAAGACACATTGGAAATCACAAAAAAAATTATATTGGTTCGTCTCACCCCAGAGACTACGTCCAGTTCTTGGCAACAACCAAGTTCCACTAACTTTTTCAAGTTACAAGTATTCTTTCCACAAGCCTCTTCAGGTTCAACCCAAGTAGTCTTTCACTTGCCTCTCCAAGCAAAAACCCAAGTATTCTTTGAATCAAAGCCTCTTCAGGCTTCCACCAATCTCATTAAGAAAAAGGTTTACGCGTGAGTTACCTCACTGGGTTTAACGTCTTAACAGACAAATATAAAATGAAGTACAAAAGGAATTTCACAATTAGAGTATACAAAAGTTTTTTCTTTTCTTTGAAGATGTTATGATTTTTCAGAAACAATAGTCACTATGACAACAACAGCAATAACAATAGTTCGAAAGAGGTCTTTTCTTCTATTTATACGCTTCTCCAAAAGTATCCGTTGAGTGCTTTGCAGAAGACGGCCTTCGTCTGATGAAAAGAGTTATTGAAGCATTAAATGCAGCATTTAATGCCTTTCGCCAACTTCGTCTACTTATCTTTTCTATTCTTTTACTCAATCTTGTAGCAGTTGTCATGTCTACTTTCCCATTCTGACATTTGCACACATATTCCTCCTTTTTCGCTGACTTTCCTCGAGAGTAGGTATATAGGCTTTATAAGTTTCGAGGTAGTTTACGCTCTGATAGATGTGCAGATCATTTTAGAATGTTGTCATCGTCTTGTAAGATCTATTATGGATTTAATCAAAGGATAAAGACGATATATACATTTTAAATATATCAAACGGTTGCTTATAAACCTGTTACGAATGTCCAGACGATTGTGTAAAATCATATATTTTAACTGTTTGTTATTATCAAAATATTTGAGGGTTATAAATTCACCCTTTACCTTAACAAGAAGGCACATATATTAGACTAAGACTAAATAGGTCTCTGTCATTACAATAGGTAGAAGTCCTATGATAATAAAAGGACAATCTTCAAGACACTCAGTAGATGGATCAACAATAAACTTAGACCTAAGAGGATTAGATAACAATATTCTAAAAATATCAAGACCAATTTATCAAGATAATAAATATGAATCTCCACAACATTCACCAATAGCTTCTCAAGTTTTAAATACTTTAACCCGAGAACAACCTTTTCAAATAGATTAAAGAATGGATTAGACAAGATTTTTTAGCTCCTTACAATAAAAACTGTAGAAAATGGTACTTCAATACTTTTCCTAAAGAAAAAATAGAAGAATATAGAAAACTATATTATCAATATATGGAAGATAAAGAAAATAATATATATACTTTTTTGATTGGTTTTCACAATACAGTAAGGAAAATAATATAGAATATCCCTTCAGCCAAAAAGAATTAAACCCTTTAATAAAAACAACAACTAGTTGGAAAACTATCAATAATCAAATTATAGAATTAGAATACCCTCCACAACAAGGTGTCATAATACCAATTTCAAAAGATTTAGAAATAGAAGCCTCTCCTTTCAAGGACACTCCTAGTAACAAACAACTCTCAACAAAGAAAGATATTAAAAAACTACATCAACAATTAAACTACTCTAATGTTATGTTAGAAACTATGTCAAAACAAATAACTAGAATAGAAACTCATAATAATATAGAAACATCTAGTAACTCTAGTAATATAAAACCCATGTCTCCTGTGAACCAATATATAAATTAATAAATGTACCAGAAAAAGAATTAGATAAACTAAAATTTAATAGTAAAGAAGAGATATGATAGAAGACCTAAAAAAGAGTTTAGAAAGACTTAAAATAAATGATAAAACTTCAATAAATACAATAGAAAAAGATTTAACTCTAAATAAGATAAAATCTTATCCAAAACTTAGAAATTATTATCCACACCCTACTCCTGCCAATGTTGAATTTGAAGAACGAGGAGATTTTGTTCAAAATACTTTTACTGAAACTAATATAACAGAATGGAATATAGATGGATTAAGTGAACAGGCAATACTAGATGTAACATGCCAAATGACTATGGCAGCAATAGCAGATAAAACTAAAGGAATTTCAGATAGGTTAGCAGCCATGTCAATAGTCCAAGGATTTACTGAACAGTTAAAGGATGGTGGGACAATCTACTAACCGACGAAACAAGAAAATTAAGAATAATAGTGTAAAGCAAGAAACCCAAGAAGATGCTGTATCAACCCTTATTTATACAATAATTCAAAACTTTGTAGGAGATCCCAATATATTTAAAGAAAGAGCAGCTAATCAGTTAGCTAATCTTTATTGTCCAACAATGTCTAATTATAGATGGTATAAAAGATGTATTTTTATCAAAAGTAACTCTTAGAGAAGATGGAGCCTTTGGCTTCTGGAAAGAAAGATTTGTAGCAGGATTACCGAAACTATTCTCAGAAAAGGTTTAAAACAAATTTACAAAACATTTATGGTCAGCCAATACCTTTTGATACATTAACATATGGTCAAATACACAATACTATAGTCAACACAAGTATACAAGTATATACAGATTTCAAATTATAAGATAAAATGAGAAAAGAGAAATTTATTAACAAAAGAGAAGTAGGAACTTTCTGTCAACAATATGATATAGAACCAATAAAAGCCCCTAATGCTAAGAACAAAAGAAAATGCAAAATACAAGATACAAAAAACCTTACAAAAAGAAAAATACAAAATCTTATTCTCAACAAAAACTTTTCAAGAGACTTAACAAATTCAAAAACCTAAAGAAAACCTAAATATAAAAAGCTTCCAAAGAAGGATAATGCGTGCTGGAAATGTGGTCGCATAGGCCATTATGCTAGTACCTATAAAGTACAACAAAAAAATAAATGAATTAGAATTAGATGAAAAGCTTAAAGAAAGTCTAATTAATATTTTAATCAACTCTGAACCTGAAGACTCTTCTTTTAACAAAGACGAGTATGAAGGAGAAATAATTTACCAATTAGAGAAAACAACAATAGATAATGAACAAGAGTCTGAGGATGAAATAGTTATAGACTAGGACTATGTAATTATATAAATTGTAAAAGCATCAATATGTTAACTGCCACTTTAATATCAATAATAGATAAACTAGAAGATTCTCCACTAAGAACTGAATTTATTCAACAATTAAGTAATTTAGTTAAAAAAGGTAAAGAAATTAGACAAGAAGTAACTGGTATAGATATGAAAGAAATATATAATAGATTTAAACAACCAAAAGAGCAAGTTACAATAAAAGATTTACAAAATGAGATAAAAAGAACTAAAACAAGAAATACAAATATTAAAACAAAATGATATATCATTAGAATATAGATTACTAGAATTAGAAGGAAAAGAAATAATAAAATCACAAGAAAACCATAATTGTGTAAAAATAGAAGAAGGAAGAACATTCAGAAATTATCTTAATCTTTTAAGTTAATTACAAATCATAAATGGCATTGTGAAGAAACATTAGTAATTAAAGAAGAAACTTTCAACAAGATAGCACTAATGGATTCCGGAGCAGATATAAATTGTATACAAGAAAGATTAATACCAACCAAATATTATGAAAAAACAATAGAAGGAGTAACAAGCGCAAATGGATCTAAAATGGCAATACAATATAAACTATCAAATGTAAAAATCTGTAAAAATAAATCTGTTATAATATTTCATTTGTACTAATAAAAAATATGAATAGTCCCATTATATTAGGAACACCTTTTCTTACATTACTATACCTTTTCCAAGTAATTGAAAAAGGATTAGTAACTACAACCCTAGGAAAAGAAGTTTGTTTTGAATTTATTAAACCTCCAAGATCAAGAAAATTAAATTTATTAAAAAACTCATTGGTACATCAAGTAAACTTAATTCAAAGAAAAAAGAAACACATAAACCTATTAACTAAAGAAATTCAATATAAGAGAACAGAAGAACAATTAAAAACTCCAAATATAGAGAGAATAATAAAAGAATTTCAACAACGAATTGAGAAGGAAATTTGTGAAACAAATCCAATAGCTTTTTGGAATAGAAAAAAATATGAAGTATATTACCATACATAGAAGGATTTAATGAAAAAGATATACCAACAAAAGCTAGACCAATAGAAATGAATCAACAATACTTAGAATATTGTAAAAAAGAAATTCAAGAATATTTAGAAAAAGGATTAATTAAACCTTCAAAATCACCATGGAGTTGCACAGGTTTCTATGTTTTGAATGCTTCATAACTAGAAAGAGGAGCCCCAAGGTTAGTTATTAATTACAAACCGCTCAATAAAGTATTAAAATGGATAAGATATCCAATACCTAATAAAACAGATCTAATCGAAAGGTTACATGAGGCAACAATATTCTCTAAATTTGATATGAAATCAGGATATTATCATATTTTAGTAAAAGTGGAAGATAGGTATAAAACTGCCTTTGTAGTTCCTTTTGGTCACTTTGAATGGAATGGAATGCCACAAGGATTAAAAAATGCTCCAAGTGAGTTCCAAAACATAATGAATAATATATTCTACAAATATATGGATTTTTCAATAGTTTATTTAGATGATGTTCTAATATTTTCAAAAGGAATTAATCGACATGTACAACACTTAACCAATTTTATAGAAACAATAAAAGAAAATGGTTTGGTCGTGTCAGCCAAGAAGATGAAAACATTTCAAACAAAAACAAGATTCTTAGGATATGAAATATACCAAGGAACAATAACTCCAATACAAGATCTTTAGAATTTGTAGATAAATTTCCATATGAATTAAAAGACAAAAAACAATTACAAAGATTTTTAGGATGTGTAAACTATGTACCAGACTTTATTCCCAATATTAGAATAATTTGTGCACCCTTATACAAGAGACTAAAAAAAAATCCTCCTATTAGGATGACAAAATGTCAAGGGTAGTCATCCAGGTTAAGAAAATAGTCAAAAAACTACCATGTCTAGGAATACTAGATCGAGACGCTTCTCTAATAGTAGAAACAGATGCTTCAGACTTGGGATATGGTGGAATACTCAAACAAGTGTCACCCAATACCAGTAAAGAACAAATAGTCAGGTATCATTCTGGTATCTGGCATCCAGCTCAACAAAAATACTCTACTGTCAAAAAAGAAATCCTTTCAATAGTTTTATTCCTTCAAAATTTTCAAGATGATCTTTTTAATAAAAAGTTTTTGGTACGTACTGACTACAAAGTTGCTCCCAGTGTTTTACAAAAAGATGTTCAAAATATTGTTTCAAAACATATTTTTGCTAGATGGCAAGCTTTATTATCATGCTTTGATTTCAATATTGAGCATATTAAAGGAAACAACAATGCACTACCAAATTTTCTTACAAGAGAATTTTTATAGGGTTCTCAATGAGTTTGGGACCAACAGGAAAGGATCAATATGGTCCTCCACTGGGATCTAATAAATCATCAACTCCATTAGCACCTAGGAATCCTTGGCCCAGAGGCGGATGGGGAACAATAAACCCAAGGGTCAATAAAGATTACTCTCCAATACTTCCATTATCACAGGTAGTAAAAAATAACCTTGTTTCTTCAAGATCAAAACCAGTACAATCACAAAACCCACTTGTACCAACCTCTAACAAATTTACCCCTTTGCAATACCAAAACACCTTAGTAAAACCAGGAGATTTTAAAGCATCCTCTTCCTCTCAACAACCTTCTGAAACCTTATATAAAAAAAAACCTAATTGTATCCCAATAATGGTAATTGAAAAAGAATGGCAAAAACTCTCTACAATAGAACTAGCCTCAAATCTCTTCCCTCCTAACTTCCATTTCATACCCACTCAAGAAAATAAAACCAAAACTTTTTATGAATTTATCCTAGTAGATTCAAACTCTATTGAGATATATCACCAAAAAGACTCTAATGGCAATATTATGTATTCCAAAATCAAAATTCTTAATATTCTTTCCCTCAAGAATGGAAACAACCTCTATACGAATCAAAATCTTTCTCAAGAGCTTTTAAACCCTAGACTTACAATTACTTTGATTATATTGAAGCCTAGAACAATACTTTATATTTTAAACCAGAAACCCATTCTTGGTTTATCTGGTTTAAAAAGAGTATCTCTTTAAAATTCCCAAAATGGTTCATGAGATGGTTTTATCTCTTCGAACCAACTCTAGCAATATTTTCGCAAGAAGTTAAAGAAGTTTATCAATATTTTAAAGATCAGACAAAATTTGTTCAAGGATATTGATTTATATCCTTTGTTGCTAGCCAAGCAATAACTTGGATAGTAACTTGGGAATATGCCCCTGCAAGAATGTATGATAATGTTGACATTCTATTTTTATCAAGATCAATACGAATTAAATGGTGGCCAAAATTCAATATTGATTTAATCAAAAAAGAAAAAAATCCAAGAATGGATCAAGAAGTCTTCTCAATCATCACAGCCCCTGTCAAAAGCATAAGCTAGTGGAGAAAAAGAACCGTTAGTTTTGGCTCAAAAATCCAAGATCATGGCTGAATTGGCATCAGCCACCTCTCAAGAAGAATTTGTTGAATGGCTCAAATTAATTCACAATAACCATCAGATGTAGAGGATAGGCTGTCTAGTAGCGAACCCAATCTTCTACAAGATAACGAAGATGATTGCTATGGCATCTTTGACTAAAGCAATAAAGTAAAGTGTCGGCAGAAGGCGACAAACCAAAAGATAAGAAGAATCTTTCAATAGTAATTGTCAGCAGAAAAAGACAATGGCAACGTCTCAAAAGAAGAAAAAGGCAATAGTAAAAGCAATAATGTAACTTTCTTTTTTAAAAAAGTATAATTATTATGTTTCTCTTTTGTTTGTATGAATCCCTCCTCCCTCAGAAGCATCCAACAAAGTGAAATAGCCAAGTGAACTCTCTTGTAAACAAACTCTTTGTAATATGAAGTTTTTCAAGTTGAATACAAGCTTTCAATATTTCTGTAAGTTCTGTTCTTCTAGGCATTTTATTTTTAAACCCTATAATGTTTATTATCTTATTTTCTTACGCTTTCGATGCATTTGTATACTTTAATTTTATTCCAATATATGATATATATTTGCATACATATATATGTATATGTATATATACATATATATATTGCACACAGACCAGAGAGATCAGATATTGGAATGAAATCAGGGTAAACGAATGCATTGAACGCATAAGAGAATAAAATAATAAACATTTTGAAATTGGAGAGCGATAGTAAAACTGAAGATGAAAATGCAAAGAACTTACAGTAATAGTGAAACTTTTATTGAAGATGATATTGAAAACTTCAGAGGATTACAAAAGCTTGAATACAAGAAAGTTCACTCGACTAACTTGCTTTAACTCGCTCTACCGAATGACCAAGGGGGAGAGGGATTTTATACAACCCTTGGAACGACAAAATGATTACATTTTTTGAAAAAGAGAAATACTTTATTACTTTCACTATTGTCAGATGACTTACTTTATCTATCTTTAACATGCTGCCTTTGTCGTTTCTGTCAACATTTACTGTTGGAGATTCTGAGTTATCTTCTTGGTTGTCATTTTTTGCCGACACTTTACTTTATTCAATCAAAGATGTCATAGTAGTCATCTTCAGTGTCTTGTAAATAACTAGGTTCACTTTCGAAAAAACACTCATCCTGATTTATCAGTTGTTGAAAGGTTACCATCTTGAGCCTGTCTTCAAATTCTTCTTGTGACATGGCAGAGGCTAGCTCAGCCATGATTTTAGATTTTGTGCTAAAAATATTACTTCTTGTTCTCCACTAGCTTCTGCTTGTGTAAGAGGTTGGGGAGATTGATTATCTCTTTTGATCCGGTCTCAGATTCTTTATTTCTTGAGAAGGCTAATATCAAACTTGGCCCACCATTTAATACATACAGATCTTGATAAGAACAGCAAATCAATTTCTTCATACATTTTTGCTACGGCATATTCCCATGTTACTATCCAAGTAATACCTTGGCTTGCAATAAAGGAGATGAACCTGTATCCTTGTACAAATGTTGTATTTACTTTTAAGTATTGGTAAACGTCTTTAACTTTTGGAGGAAAGATGGCTGGAGTTGGTCCAAATAAAAAGAACCAACACATGAACCATTTTGGAAATTTTAGTGAGATACCTCTTTTGAACCAAATAAACTAAGAGTGAACTCCTGGCTTGAGATACAGAATGTTGTTCCAGGCTTCAATATAATCAAAATAATTGTATGATTGTGGATTAAATTTTTTGGTGAAAGATTTTGCTTGGTACAAGGGTTGTCCCCAATCTTGTGGTGAAAGAATGTTAATAATTTTGATCTTGGAATACATAATGTTACCATTAGGATCTTTTTGATGATAAACTTCTACAGACTCCGTGTCTACCACGATAAATTTGTAAAAGGTACGAGTCTTGTATTAGTCTGTTGGGATATATTGGAAGGAAGGGGGGAAAAGTTTTGAAGCTAGATCATTTAAAGGAATTTTTTGCCATTCTTTTTCAATAACCATTATTGGAATGCAGTCTAGTTTTTCTTGATATAAGGTTTCTGGTGGCTGTTGAGGTTGAGAGGATGAAGCTTTAAAGTCTCCTGGTTTTACTAAGGTATTGTGATATGAAAGAGGGATAAATTTATTGGATAGTGGTACCAAAGGATTTTGTGTTGTCGTGGGTCAAGGAGACGGAGGAGTAAGATTATTTTTAACCACCTAATTTAACGGTATTATAGATACATTTTTCTTGGCATTTGAGCCTATTGGAGATATTGGAGTTTGAGTTTTAGTGGCACTTGGGCCTATTGTTGTATTGAGAACTCCCCAATTACCTCTGGGTCTTGGACCTCTGGATATAATGGGAGTAGATGTTACCTTATTGGATCCTAGTAGGGGACTATATTGATCTTTGCTGTTTGGTTTCAAGCTCATTGAGAACCCTGTAAAAACTCTCTTGTTAAGAAATCTGGTAAAGAATTATTGTCACCTTTAATATGCTCTATTTCAAAATCAAAACATGAAAGTGAAGCTTGCCATCTTGCAAAAATATGTTTTGAAACAAGATTTTGAACATCTTTTTGTAAAACACTAGGAGCTGTTTTGCGATTAGTGCGAACTAAAAATCTTTTGTTAAACAAAGCATCTTGAAATTTTTGTATACATAAAACTATTGATAAAATTTCTGTTTTAACAATTGAATACTTTGTTGAGCTAGATGCCAGATACCAGAATAATATTCTGACTATTTGTTCTTTTGAAGTATTGAAAGACACTTGCTTAAGAGTAGCACCATATCCTAAATTTGAAGCATCGGTGTCTACTATAAGAAAAGCTTCAAGATCTAGGATACCTAAGCAAGTTAACTTTTTGACAATTTGCTTTACTTCTTGAACTATTTGAGACATTTCACTATCCCAAGCAAGAGGATTCTTCCTAAGTCTCTTGTATAAAGGTGCATAGATTATTTTGATATTGGGAATAAAATCTGCTACATAATTTACACATCCTAAAAATCTTTGTAATTGTTTTTTCTCTTTTAATTCATTTGGGAATTTATCAGCAAATTCTAAAGATCTTTGAATTGGAGTTATTGTTCCTTGGTAAATTTCATAACCTAAAAATCTTGTTTTAGTTTGGAAAATCTTCATTTTCTTAGCAGAAACTACTAACTCCATTCTCTTTTTTTATTTCAATAAATTTTTTCAAGTGTTGTATATACTAATTTATTCCTTTTCAAAAATTAGGACATCATCTAGATAAACTATTGAAAAATCTGTATATTGATAGAATATATCATTCATAATATTTTGAAATTCACTCGGGACCTTTTTTAATCCTTGTGGCATAACGTTCCACTCAAAGTGGCCAAAAAGAACTACATACCTATCTTCTTCTACCACTGAAATTTGATAATAACCAGACTTCATATCAAATTTAGAGAATATTGTTGCATCATGTAATCTTTTAATTAGGTCAGATTTATTGGGTAAAGGATACCTAATCCATTTTAAAACTTTATTGAGGGGTTTATAATTAATAACTAGTCTTGGTGCTCCTCTTTCTAATTCTGAAGCATTTAATACATAGAATCCTATACAACTCCAAGGGGATTTTGAAGGCCTTATTAATCCTTTATCTAAGTATTCTTGAATTTCTTTTTCACAGTATTCTAAAAATTCTTTGTTCATTTGTACTAGTCTTGCTTTGGTTGGTATATCTTTTTCATTAAATCCTTTTATATAAGGTAAGGATACTTCATACTTTTTTCTATTCCGGAAAGCTATTGAATTTGTTTCACAAATTTCTTTTTCTATTCTTTCTTGGAATTCTATTATAATTTTTTCTATTTTTGGATTTTTAAGTTGTGCTTCTATTCTTTTATATTGTATTTCTTTATTTAAAAGATTTATGTGTTTTTGTTTTCTTTGTATTAAATTTACTTGATGTATTAATGAGTCTTTAAGTAAATTTAGTTCTCTTGATCTAGGTGGTTTAATGAAATCAAAACAAACTTCTTTTCCTAATGTTGTAGTTACTAATCCTCTTTCGGCTACTTGAAATGGATAAAGCAATGTTAAAAAAGGTGTTCCTAATATTAATGGACATTCATGTTTTTAATAAGAACAAAGGAGGTATTGTAACATATTTTATTTTTACAAACTTTTGCATTTGATAATTTATATTGTATTGCCATTCTAGATCCATTTGCACTAGTTACTCCTTCTATTGTTTTTTCATAATACTTAGTAGGAATTAATCCTTCTTGTATACAATTAATATATGCTCTAGAATCTATTAAAGCTATCATATTGAAAGCTTCTTCTTTTACTACTAAAGTGACTTCACAATTCCATTTATGGGTAGTGATTATACTTAATAGATTAAGATAATTTTGTGATGATTTTCCTTCTTCTAATTTTACTTTTTCTAGATTTTCTTGAGATTTTAATAGTTCTTTTCCTTCTAGTCTAATAACCTATATTTTAAGGATATATCATTTTGTTTTAATACTTGTATTTCTCGTTTTAATTCTTTTATTTCATTTTGTAAATCTTTTATAGTAACATAATGTGATGGTTGTTTAAATCTATTATAAATTTCTTTTATATATATTCCAGTTACTTCATGTCTAATTTCTTCATCTTTCTTTACTAAATTACTTAATTGTTGTATGGATTTAGTTTTTAATGGTGATTCTTCTTATTTATGTATTATTGAAATGAGAGTGACAGTTTGCTCTTTAGTTAACATGTTAATACTTTTACAATTTGTACATGCACATAGCTCTAGTCCTAGACAATATTCATCTTTTGACTCTTGATTACTTTCGGTTGAAGTTTCTTCTAGTTGATAAATAACTTCACCTTCATATTCTTCTTCATTTGAGGAAGAATCTTTAGGTTCAGAGTTAATAAGTACATTTATTAAATTGTTTTAGCTTTTCCTCTATCTCTAATTCATTTTTTTTTGTTGTATTTTACAGGTACTGGAGTAATGACCTATTCGTCCACTCCAACAAGCACTATCATTCTTGGGAAGTTTTCTATATTTAGGTTTTCTTTTAGGTTTTTGAGGTTGTTGTGGTTGAGAACTAGTATTTTATTGGGAATAAGATTTTGTATTTTTCTTTTTATAAGATTTTCTATATCCTGTGTTTTGTATTTTAGATTTTTTCTTGTTTCAAGCCCTAGGTGCTTTAATAGGTTCTATTCCATATTGCTGACAAAACGTTCCTACTTCTCTTTTGTTAATCAATTTTTCTTTTCTCATTCTGTCTTGTAACTTAAAATCAGTACATACCTGTATACCTATATTTATTATGGTATTATGTAATTTCCCATAGGTTAAAGTTTCATATGGTATTGGCTGACCCCAAGTATTTTGAAAATTTACTTTTGCTTTTTCTGAAAATAATTTTAGAACGCTGGGTACAAACCTTTCTTTCCAAAATCTAGCTGCTCCATCTTCTCTAAGAGTTACTTTTGATAAAAATACATCTGTGTACCATCTATAATCAGACATTGTTGGACAATATAAACTAGACAACTAACTAGCAGCTCTTTCTTTAAATACATTTGGGTCTCCTACAAAGTTTTGGATTATTGTATAGATAAGTGTGGCTACAGCATCTTCATCTTGAGTTTCTTGTTTAATACTATTTAATATAAATCTTCTTCCTTTTTCACTAATTAAGTTATCCCATCAGCCTTTTAATTGGCCAATGAATCCTTGAACTATTGTGGATGCTACTAATTTATTCGACAATCCTTTTGCTTTATACGTTATTGCTTGCATAGTCGTTTGACACGTTACATATAGTATTGCTTGTTCACTTAATCCATCTATATTCCATTCTGTTATATCATTTCCTGTAAAAGTATTTTGAATAAAATCTCCTCTTTCTTCAAATTGTACGTCTATTGGGGTAGGTCTTGGATAATAGTTTATCTTATTTATGGTCAAATCTTTTTCTATAGTATTTATTGTAGTTTTATCGTCTATTTTTAATTTTTCTAAACTTTTCTTTAATTCTTCTATCATATTTTCTTCTCTACTATGAAATTTTATCTTATCTAATTCTTTTTTTTGGTACATTAATTAGTTTATATATTGGTTTTACAGGAGTTAATGGTTTAAAATTACTACTACTAGTAAGATCTTTTTCTTTATTTTCTATCCTAGTTAACTGTTTTGACATAGTTTCTAACATTATATTTGAATAATTAATTTGTTGATGTAGTTTTTTAATATCTCTTTTAGTAGATACTTGTTCATTTGTGGGAGTATCTTTAAATGGTGTTGCTTCTATTTCTAAATCTTTTGATATAGAAATTACTACACCTTGTTGTGGAGGATATTTTGCTTCTATTATCTGATTATTGGTAGTTTTCCAATTAGTTGTAATTTTAACTAAGGGGTTTATTTATATTGCTTTAAAAGGATATTCTATATTATTTTCTAAATTGTATTGAGAAAACCAATCAAAGAAATATACATTAATCTAATTATCTTTCATGTATTGATAATATAATTCTCTATATTTATTAGTTAATTCTTTTGAAAAAGTATTGAAATACCAAATCCTACGTTCCTTATTATAATCAGCTAAAAAATCTTGTCTAATCCATTCTTTATCTATCTAGAAGGGTATATCTCTTGTTAAAGTATAAGACTTGAGAAGCGGGTGGAGAATGTTGTGGAGATTTATGTAACACCCCTATTTTCGGAAAAAGATAAAATGACTATTTTGCCCCTAGAAGGACTAGATAATTGAAAAAAAGATAAAAATAGTTAGAAGTGTCT
This sequence comes from Spatholobus suberectus, assembly GCA_004329165.1. Classification (NCBI taxonomy): domain Eukaryota; kingdom Viridiplantae; phylum Streptophyta; class Magnoliopsida; order Fabales; family Fabaceae; genus Spatholobus; species Spatholobus suberectus. Next base: position 50,334,368 of record CM014732.1, read on the forward strand.
AAAATTTATTTTTAAGTCATTTATGTGCTTAAAATAATTAATAATAATTTATAAATTTTCAGAAATTTATTAAGACAATTTTTGTGAATGACCAAAATACCCTTAGTTGACTACGAGAGTAGACCAGAGACTTTTTGACTTTAAAGTATTTTGAAAATTTTGTACCAGGTATATTTTAATTATTAAAATTTTATTTGAAAGAAAAATAATAAAAAAATGTAACACTCTTATTTCAGTTTTTCAACTATTTTTCTAATAATTGATTAGTTAATTCTGAAAAATCGGGAAGGAATTTCAAAATTATGATTTCCACCATTATGTTCAAAATTTCAAGAGCTATCTAATCATGATTTTTAATAATTTTTTCAAGTTGGAGCCCGGAGAAATTAGAAAATGACAATTTTGTTCCTATTTCTCAATATTAAGGGCTGATATGAGTAAAAGATTGAATTTACATTAAAATATCAATTTGAACTTAGAATCATGTCATATATATTAAAATATAATTTTGAAATTTTTTGGGAATTTTCTGGAGTTCCTGTGTAAAATGACCAAAATGCCCTCTAGTTGTCCAATAAGCCAGCCAGTATTAGTTTGACATCCAAAAAAAGTGAAAATAGTCATTTCAGTTTATTTATAGGTGAAATATTTAATTTTATAATTTTGTAAAAATTTTGCTATTTATTGAATTAAAATGGATTTATTATGAATTTTTTAGCTTAAAAATACAAAATAAATAGATAAAATTTGAAATAAATTAATGAACATTAAAATTAATTATTAGAAATTTATTTTTGATGAGAAATAATTTATTTGTAAAGTTTTACATTTAATTTATTTTTTTTATATTAAAAGTCAATTTTTCAAGTTTAGGCGATTTTATCAGTACCGGTTAATTTAGTGGCAGATAAAATTAACATCTAGAAGCTGGACAGCTAAGGGAGCATGTTCCCAACGTAGTGATAGCTGATTCATCACTCTAATTTTGATATGTGTCCCTAAATAAATTAAAAATAAATCAAAAATAGGATTTATGCCATAATAGCTTATGTCATCAAAGTGGACACCTCACCCCCTTCCTTTCTCTATAAATAGGCATCCAAAATTCTGATTTTTCACCATTCTTCTCCTCCATAAACTAGAGAGCTTCTCTCTCTAAAATTTCCTCTCTCTAGAAATATTTCTTATTTAGTTTTTATGTTAAAATTTTGCTAGTTTTCAAATAGTAGAATTTCTCCTCCTAGGACCTTTACATCAACAACTCCATCCTCTTCATCAACCACCTTAGAGGTAATGGGGGGAGTGAGGTTGGTTCTAAATTATTGTCACTTTGCATGTTGGTAGGAAGGGTTTTCCCCTAAACCCGTTTAGGCTTAAGTTTTATTATTGTTAGTATTGTTTAATGTTAAACTTTAATTTTTACTAAGTTGTTATTCTACCCAAATTTAGATTATTAAATCATGATTACTAAATTGTTACTCTGCTCAAATTTAATTATGAAATTATATTTGCTAAGATGTTACTCTGTTCAATTTTAGAAAATTAAAATGCATTTGCTAAGCTGTTATTCTACTCAAATTTAGAAAATTAAAATGTATTTATTTCGTCGTTATTCTACCAAAATTTTAGTAATTAAATTATAATTGCTATGTCGTTATTCTGCTAAAATTTTATATGATTACTAAATCGTTATTCTGTTAAAATTCTGATATTGTGCAATTTCTGTAATATAAGGCAAAAATATTGATTGTACTAGTGCTCAAATTAAATGAAACCAGTGAAACCTCTTTTTGAGTAATGTAAAGCAAGTGATAGGTAGTGGCATAGCACCCTGCTAGGGAAGCTACGGTTTGGTACACTGCGGGATGAAAGGCAGGACCCATGGTTAGGTCTAGAGGGTATGGTATCGAGTGGTGAGCGTCCTAATGGCCAAGCTTGAGCTGGGATAATCACTTAACCTAACTTGATAACCCTGACAACTGCTCAGCATCACCAGGATTGGTGAGAGTATACCTCTATAAATGGATATCCTAAAATATTATTTTGTTCCTCAATGATGATTAGGAATGTACCATGAGATGATGTTGAGAGAGGTATATGTACTCCCAGGTTCTGTTAAGAACTATTACCCACTAATGGAAAGTATGGATCAATATCGAGTTAAGAATTGTATAACATAGAATAAACTTTAGGTTCCTTTTTTATTGTCAACTGTGTTTTATTTGTATTGTGTGGTAGAATTCCTACCATACATGTAAAAGTGATATTAGAACAAATCACCTCACTCCATTACTTTTCTTTTATGCATGATTGATCGCAGTTAATGAAGACTTGGCTATTGATGAAGACCTATAAGGCTAGTCTGATAGTTTGTTAGTTTATGGGATAGGGTAGACTGACACTAGCTTTGACCAGGATCTTTTTGATGTACTGGGAATAATTAGTAACTATTTTTATGTATATTTCAATCTCCTTGTATTTCATTTATTTTTCTAATTATGAAATCATGATGTACTGCTCCACGATAAATACATACAAATTTTATTTTTTATTGTCATTTTCAAATTTTGTTAGATTTACAAATTTTCTGTTATTAAAAGAGAAAAAATTTGCTCGCATTTTTAAATAAGTAAATAAGTATGGGTTGTGTTCAATGTGAATGGGTGTCACAATTTAGATCTAGTTTCTTGGTACATCTTTTGTTCCAGAATACTATCTTTAAATATCCAATCTTCTGGTATTTTTCTTATTACTTCTTCATGACATAATCTTCTAGGTATTTGTATTGAAGATTTTCGAGATTTGCTTCTACTAGGATGGTTTCATCTTTTGGAGAAGATCTTAATGCTCTAAAATTGTATCCTATTTTTGTTAATTTATAATATACTCTAAAAATTATCTGTATTGCTCTTTCTTTTTCATCAACTACTTCATTAGGGGTTTTTACATATAATTTTATTGCACTAGCAGTATATTCATTAGTAATATCCATGGCAAAATTAGGATAACAATTAAAGAAAGCTGGTCCATCATGTAAATTACTTTCTAATATTGCAATTACAGAATCATTAAATTGTTTAATCTTAAATCTCTTAATAACATAAGTATTGGGGTGTTTACTCCTAATATTAGAGTCCTAAAAAGGGTCTCCTTATGGTTTATTTTTAATATTCAAAATTTGGGTTGTTACAGTTACCATTTATATATCATGCATCATAATTTACATAAGTCATCATCCTACATTAGAGCATCATACTTGAGTCATAGTAGCATCATAGGTCCAATCATTCGTTGACATCAAAATATAAGAGTCCTACTATCATCATACCAATTACATGTCGTCAAAATTGACTATCCCTCAATATATACATCAAAACAAAACAAAATCTTAAGTTAGAGTAGTATATATTAAACCCACCCCAGTCCTAAGAATTGTAAAAAGTAGAAGTCTCAGTTCTCCTTCTTAAAAGAAATCCTCTGAAAGGTACTCCTCCTTGTTATTGTTGTTGCAACATATCCGTTAGGCTACTATCTGCCCAACGTAGGGTACCCAAGCACACTAGAATAAGAAGATGACAAACTCAGCCATTCATTTGCCATTCCAGGCTAATACACCAAAGAAGGAATGGGGGATCCTCATAAGGTTTGCTGTCCAAGGGTAATGGTGGGTGATGGCAGAGGATTGTACATTTGGATAATAGGGACGTTTTGAATGTCCATCATATACAGATCTCCCATAGGAGGCGGGGGTGGTGTTGGATGGGCCGTCGTGATCATGAGCGACAAGGTATGGTAAATATAAGTGTAACACCCATTCTTATTAATCATAGTTCGTATTAATTTAGTTATTTAATTATTATGAATAAAAAAAATTGATTCTTGCAATAGAAAAGTTCTAAAATTAAACAGAATTTAGAAATAATAGTAAAAGATGAAAGAGAAAGACTGTATATACATATATGTTGTAAAACTGTACATCATGGTTTGATAATACATGAAAGAGATAAAATATAGAAAAACTAAAAATACATTAAAAGATAGACACTACCTAACCCAATATATACATAAAAAAGATCCTATACAGAACAGTGTTCATTTACCCTATCCTTTATACAAAAAGAAAATACTATAAACTAAGTCTACAAATCCTTGTCTATAGGGTGTCCTTCGACTCGTCCTTAGCATCATTGGGCATTTCCGTTTTCTTCAATAATCGTGATCAGACATACATGGGAAAAAATAATGGAGTGAGGTGATTTGTTCTAAAATCACTTTCACATGTATGGTAGGAATTCTACTGTAAAATACAGATAAAACACATTTGACAATATAGGAGAACCTAGATTTTATTTTAAGTTATATTAGACTACTCTTAACTTGATATGGATCTATACTTCCCATTAGTTTGTAATAGTTCTCAACAGAACCTAGGAAGTGACTGGAAATACATACCTCATCAACATCAGTACATGGTACAGTCCTCATCATTATTGAGGAAAATGACAGTCAGAATATCCATTTATAAAGGTATACTCTCAAACCAACCCTAGAATGCTGAGTAGTTGTCGGGGTTATCGAACTTGGTTAGGCAAATATCTTGGCCATTGGAACTTTCACCACTCGATGCCTACCCCCAAGACCTCCGTAAATGGGTCCGTACCTTTCATTCCTCAACGTACTAAACTGTAGCTTCCCTAGCAGGATGTCATGTTACAACATGTCACTCACTTTACATCACTCATTAATTTATCACTTCCTAACTTCTCAAACAAAGGTTTCACTAGTCTCATTTAATTTGAGCACTAATATAATCAACATTTCTGCCTTATATTACAGAATTTGTACAATACTAAAATTTTAACAGAATAACAATTTAGTAATCCCATAAAATTTTAGTATCATAATAACTTAGTAATTATTAAAATTTTAGCAAAATAATGACGTAGTAATTGTAATTTAATTACTAAAATTTTGGCAGAATAACAACTAAATAAATATATTTTAATTTTCTAAATTTGAGCAGAGTAATAGCTTAACAAATATAATTTAATAATTTAAATTTGAGCAGAGTAATAACTTAGCAATTATAATTTAATAATCTAAATTTGGGTAGAGTAACAACTTAGAAAAAAATTAAAGTCTAAAATCAAACAATATAATAATAATAATAACAACGACAATAACAACAACAACAACAATAATAATAATAAAATTTAACCTTAAACGCATTTAGGGGAAAACCCTTTCTATCAGGATGCAAAGTGACAATAATTTAGAAACAACCCCACTCCCCCCATTACCTCAAATATGGTTGATGAAATTGATGGAATTATTGGTGCAAAGCTCCTAGGAAGAGAACTTTACTAGTTGTTGAAAAACTTGTAAAATCTTTAGCATAAAAACAAAATAAATTTTTCTAGAGAGAGAAGCTCTCCAATTTTTTTCAGCTAGCTTAAGAGAGGAAAAGGTGTTGAAAAATGGTCCAATTTATAGAGAAGGAGAAAGGGTTAAGTGTCCACTTGAAGATGTCATGCAATATGTCATAAATTAGGTTTTTTATTTATTTTTAATTAGATTTTAGGGACACATAGCCTAAATAGATGGTGAATTACCTCTTTTAGGGTGGGGCCGTGCTCCATGATTTGTCCTTAAGCTCCTCACTGTTAATTTTATTTGTAATTAAATTAATCGATACTGATAAAATTGTCTAAACTTAAAAAATTAGCTTTTAATATCAAAATAATGCATTTTAATGAAAAAAATAAATTTCTAATAATTAATTTTAATTTTTATTAATTTATTTCAAATTATATGTATTTATTTTACATTTTAAGCTAGAAAATTCATAAAATTAAATTTTCACTTATAAATAAAATGAAATTACAATTTTTACTATTTCTGGATGTCAAACCAATACTAACTAGGCTTATAGACACCTAGGGACATTTTGGTCATTTTGCATCAAAATTTCAGGAAATTTTCAAAAAAATTGCTAAAATTATATCTTAATGCATAGAACATGATTGTAAGCTCAAATTGACATTTTAAGGTCAATTGAAACTTTTCTCATGTCAACCCTAAATGTTGAGAAATAAGGACAAAATTGTCATTTTCTAATTTTTTGGGTCTTCGACTCGGAAAAATTATTAAAAATAACAATTAAATAGCTCTTGACATTTCGAGTTTAAAAACAGAAAACATAATTTTGATATTCTTTCCCATTTTTTAGAATTAAATTGTCAAATATTAGAAAAAACAGTTAAAAATTGAAATAGAGATATTTTTGTCATTCACAAAAACTATCTCAATAAATTTCTAAAATTATTATTAATTATTCTAAGTATATTGATGACTTAAAAATAATTTTTAAACACTTTTAACAATTTTTTTTATTAATTATGTTATTTGACGAAATGGTTATTTTACCAATTTTTGGGCTCCGTTCCCAACAAAAATATAAATTAAGTATTACTTGCCAATACGAACGTAACCATAGGGATCAAATTTTTGAGATTTCCATCCAGTTCTCTAGAAATAAATATGAAATAATTAAGAAAACATTATAATAGGCAAAAGTAGGGGTGTTATAGCAGGCATCTAGATGTTAGGGTATCCCAAGAGGAAATTGATTGTCATGTGCCCTTGATATGTGTCCTCTTTTGTCAAGGCATCATGCTCTCATCAACCTATGGGGCCATATTAAAGATGAATTTGTCCCATGAGAAGGAAGAATGCTATCTTCACATATTTCAGACATATACAAAAAAAGAAAGAAAAGAAAGGAATAAGGTGATTTATTTTCTAAACCACTTTCTCAAAAGGATATAGGATTAACCTAGAATCACACAAAGATAAAACACAACTAATTAATATAAAAAAGGGAAACCTAGGGTTTGACCTAAGTTATCCTGATTTAGCCAAGACTCTTGACAATCCGTATGGATCCATACCCCTGTTGATGAGCAACATTAATATCATCAATACTAGGAAGTGATTGGGAGCTCGTATCCTCCCTTCATCATAGTACTATCATCATTCTCAAGAAATGAGCTCTTACAACTCTAAGCTCTTGTAGCTCTATCTCTAGGCATATACACTACATCAATCCTGGTGATGTTCAGTAGGTGTTAGGGTTATTAATCTAGTTAAGTGATTGCCTTGGTTCTATGGTGCTATCCTGACCATTAGGACGCTCACAACTCGATTTCATACCCTCTACTCCTGTAGACCTTAATAATGCTCCCTACCTTCACCCTACAACGTACCAAACTATAACTTCCCTATCTCAAGAACATATCCCTCATTGCATGGCTCTTCTACATCATCATTAGCCTATCTCATGCCCTATTGCATAATAGACTCAACATCAAATATATGCCATCTCTTCAAAACCTTTGGTAGAGATATCTTTTAACTCAAAGATTTACTATCTAGAGAATATTCATTATCTCTATTCATTCATCATATGGCTTTTCAATCTTATCTTCAAAAATTACTAAGATACCCTTGTCAAAAATATTTAAGTTGAATATTTGTATCAAATTTATAATACTATTTCCTTAATCTTATCCATAACAAAATATCTTTAAATTCTATTACTTACAAAATTTTGGCTAATAAATTACCAAAATACTGTAAAATTTATTTTTTTCTCAAAAATACATACATACATACATACACACACACACACACACACACATATATATATATACATATATATACATATATTCATAATAAATTCTATTAATTATTTTTTCTATTAAGACTAAAATTTTACATAAATTTTAAATTTTTACATAAAAGCTCATTTATTAATTAACTTGTTACTTATCTATTAAAGACTCTTTTTAATTTGATAAAAACCAATAAGTCATAATTAATAATTATTATTATATTAAAAGTTTTAATTTTTATATTATTTTTTCTTAAAATGACCAAAAGCCCTATCTAGGTAAAATAATCCAAGTTAAGTTTTTATAATTGATAAAAATTCACTAAAAATATATTATAAAATATACTTTGTTATTAATTAAAATAATTAGTGAGAATTTTTATAAAAATCCTCTAAAATTCTACTAAGTAGTCAATTAGCCTTAAAAATATAACTAACCAAGTTTTAAATTTTTGTTATATAAATTTACCAAATTTTGTCATAATTTTTTTAAAAAATATACCAAATTTTATCATAATTTTTTTATAAATATTTTAATTAAAATAATAACAAATATTTAAATAAAAAAATAGCTTCTTGGCTCATCTAGGAACTATGGTAGATGGAAAATGAAGGACAAGTTGTTAATGGACCTTTTCTCTTCAATGGAGAAGACTACAAACATTGGAAACAAAGAATGATTATATTCTTTGATGCATATCATATAGATATGTGGGATGTAATGGAAAATGGGATTTTCATTCTGAAAAGCGAGAAGGGAGCAAAAATACCTCAAGCTGTACAAGATATCTCAAAGTTTTATCAACTAAACTTCAACCATATCAAGTTCGGTTTGAATAAGACCGTCTCTAAGTACCTAGCTAGTTGGGATTAAAGTTTAACTAATATTCATTTAGATAATTAAAACTTCTTTTCCTTCAAATTAATGAAAATGTGGGAAAAAATTTCATGATTAAATGTAAACTTGTGTAAACATCTTATGAAATATGGAACTTGTTAAAAAAAAATCACACAATACCCTCGTATGAGGAAAGTATAAAAGAAATTGGCCATTTAGAGTGACCACATCTGTAGATACCTGATAGATAGTTCATATATAAATATATTCAATTATAAAACAGCTTGAATAAGTAGGTGAGTACAAAACTCAAAATCAAAGACATAAAATAAAATGCTCTTGTCCGTTAGTACATGATAGTAGTTATATACGGGGTTTTGAGAGTGAGAAAATATAAATTTTAGACACCATCAATAAAAAGGTTTCATGCACACCTTAAAATAATAAATAAGTAAAACAAGTTTATAAAGCCCAATTAAAATGTGCCATAAAAACGATTACAATCCTCCAAATGAAATTAGAAACTATTGACCCCAATTACAAACATCAGCTCACAAGACCTACAGACACCGTGGTCATTGCCCATAAGACGAGGTTCTTAACTTCTTCATTAGCCCCATTGGCTAGGGGTGCAACCATTTTGACCCATATAATATGACAAGCTAAGGTCACTATCATCCGAGGGAGTCACTACGGGAGTCCTTACCATCCCCACTACCATCTCTATCTTTGCCTACTTGGGTTGCATACTCCACAGTGTTCTGAGGGACTCTTGAGGACCCAACAATCCATGAAAAGATAGGCATGCATGGAAGCGTAACCTTCCTAGCAGTCATATGAGTCTTGCCACCCATAGGCACAATGGCTGAAGGACCCTATTGTCCTTCCAAACCATGGCCTTTCCTATGTCCCTCTACTGCGACAGCGGCTCTTGGAACCATAGTGACTCTCTTTCTTTCTTTAGCCACCGGCTTCCTCGAGGCAAAAGTTGTAGATGCAAAGGAGGAAGAAGGGGTAACAGCTCAGAACTGGTACATCCTATGATCCACTAGCATCAATAGATGCAAGTCATACACCACTGGTATTGCCTGGTTGGGGTCATCACTATTAGGGTGCCCGTGCCAAAAGGTAACTTTCCCAAAGAACACACTTTGGTAGTTTATCCCATCAGGCTACTCCCCATGCTCCGCCCACTCGCCATCACCAACAGTAATCCACAAGTGTCTGCGCCCTCCTATCCACTGCTTGGTGGCAAGAAGGGCCACGGCCAATAAATTAAATAAAGCAAGGGGAGTGAGATAACAGACACATATAAAGCATAGCAAAAGAGCATGTAAGCTCAAGGGTATGCCACTCATCATTGACAATGACCCATATAGATACATCTACAACATAAGGTAACATGGGCAACACTACGACTACACTTAACTCATCTATGAACAATAACAGATCATATGCTAGCACAAAACAAGGTTCCACAATTTAATCATCCATTATATTTAATAGACACATCAATCACATCACAGTCATAGTGCATATCATGCATAACCACAATCACGTAGCCATCAAATAATCACATAAGATGATATCACATCATAGGCATATTCACACTACACCTAAGTTTCATGGGTTAGTCAATCAAGATGCATGCAATGCATGGTCAACTATTTAGTAATTCTTTACCCTTTCATTAGTGGACATGATGCATGCGGGTACCCATAACCTTACAATATAGCGCCATCCACTCTGTACCAGGCATTTTTCCACTCTGTATGAAGTATTTCCACCTGTGGATGTTTAAAACCTCATTCTCAAAGTGTACACAATATAATAGTCCCTATGGGACAACCACTTATGTACAAGGCATTTTGCTCTTTGGGCTTAGGAATCCATATATCATGCTCCCTGTAAGGTAGCATCCTCCATGAATATTATGATGGATGATGAATTTATTACGCCTCACCCTTTATTAATACCAAGATGAGATGAACGAAGATGGATTGTTAGAGAAAAGCCCACAAATCCTTCAAAAGTCACTTTCCTCAAACCCAAAACCATCCACACTTTACAAATAAATTTTTAAACTCATAAGGGTTTTAAAAGACACCAATGAATCACTTAGTCACTATGGATGACTCAAGGAAAAGCTTTCATTTCTAAAACTCTGTCAAAGAATAGTTTATGAAACTCAAGGGCATTGGGAAACATGAGGGACATCTAGACTTTATGCATAAGTCTAGATATCAACCTCATCAATCCCGTGCTTCGTGAAATGCAATTCAAGACTAATTAACCTTAAAGAAACCACCACGAATAAGTTTTCGAAATAGCCATGTCACAAGCATTTAAATAAACCATGTCACAGATGGAAAAAATGGAAAAACACTAGGCCTAATGAACTGATAGGATATCAATTCCTATATCTAGCTCTTAAGCTCACTAAGCTATGAGGATGACATCTTATAGGGTGCCATAGAGATTGGGCCCACCCCGAGAACCAACTCTATGGAAAACTCTAATTATTTCTCTAAGGGTAAGGTGGTGTGTAACACCCCAAATTTCAAGTACTAAAAATAAACCAAGAGGTAGCTCTTAGTAAAACCCTCCCTATATGTTATTAGATAAAAAAATGCCTTAAGAGTTATTGTTATTATATTTCTTATTATTATTGTTCCTATTATTATTAATATTATATTTATTGTTGTTGTTGTTGTTATTATTATTATTATTATTATTATTATTATTATTATTATTATGTGCTATGGTGTTGTCATTATATTATTATTATTGTTATTATTAGTGTTATTGTTATCGACACCTTAGTATTAGAAATTAGTAAAAATGTTATCATAGAACCCAAAAGAGCATCTAGGGCCCAATAAGGGACTAAAGCCCACTAAGCTACATACCTACCCACATGTTATAAGAAGGGAATAAGGAAGGAGAATTAGGTTTAGCTGTTACAAAATAGAAGAAGAAAGAAGGTAGAGAGAATGAGGAGAAAAGGAAGAAGAAGAGGAAGAGAAAGAGGAGGAATCGAAACCGAAGAACTTAAGCCCTAAAACTCAGTTTTGCATGTCCCTAAAGGTAAGTGTTCTCCCCCGTGTCCTTCCTTGTCCTTTATGTTGTGCTTGTTTTTCTATTTACCTTTTCCCCCTCCTTATACCTAAGTTTAGGGATTTGATGGGTTTTGAAGGGATTGTGAGTGAGTGAGGAGTTTATAGATTAGATTGACCAATTATCAAGGTAGAAGAAGTGATTAAGAATTTAATTATTTATTTTGGAGCATTTAGAAACCAAAGACAATAGGAAAAATAAATTAAAATTCATACCTCAGATCCACTCGGTGGGATTAGATAGCCGCTTGGCGACTTTTTCCAAAAACTAGACTTCGTGTTGGCGCCGAGTGGGATACAAAACCCGCCGGGTGTGGTGAGTCTAACTGTGACCCGCTGGGTGGCCCTCCTGGCCCGCTAGGCGGACACGACCCTGGCTATTCTATTTTTGCGCATGTGAACTCCTTTTTGCAATTTTTAACCCATTGTTGCTTCTTTTTTTATGCCTTATTGAGTTTATATTGTGTGATTGTTATTTATCTTGAGAAAACTGAGTGTGATATGAAATTGTGCCAATGTTTCATGATAGAAGCCTATGAAAAGCTATAAGCATTGTATGTGACCATGTATCATAATATTTGAGTTATGTGATGAGGAAAGTATGTAGGAATCTAGCTGGTGGAGGCTGTGATGGTTTGTCTAACCCTAGCCTTGGGGGTTATCTAGTTGAGAAACTCCAATGGTCCATGCTAATCCCATGGAGCCGGGGCATACTGGTAAAACTGGGTAACTCTGACTAGTCACCAGGGGATATCATACTAGTTAAGTGTGCAAAAGCTGAAGGCATCGGTGTTGATGACGCTTTCTTATGGCCGTGCATTTACTCCTAGTCTACTTTCGACAAGTTTAAGTTGGTACTATATGTGCATGAGTAGTGATTTGGGAACATAGCATGCATATGCATCCTGTTGTAGTGTGATATGTTGAAGTGTGATACGTTGTAATTATGTGAAGTCTATGTGACCTTCTTCATGAGCAATTGATGTAATGTATACATATGTGAAAATGTAAGTCTGTCTTGTAATGAGTGTCAAGATTATGTATATGTGATCATGTTATGCATGTCTGTTATTCTTGTTTGATGAAAGAAAACAAGGTGTATGTCTAGTTATTAGGCAAATGATGCGAAATAAATGTATGCTTGTCATTAGGATTGTCTTTGCTACCTTAAGGATATGTGAGGGGCTAGACCCTAGGATAGTGTTATGTGGGTTCTAGTTGGATAATAATAGTTGTGAATGAAATAGAGAAGGGGTGAATTCCCACATGGTGTAATAGAAATGTATAAGACAAGTATGAGTAATGAGGATGATTTCTTAGGTTGAGCATGAGATAGTAAGCTTGTATAATAGTTGTGAGAATGAGAGAAGAGTTAACAGGAAATATTGACTGTTGAAAGGTGTAGACCCAACCATAGGTATGGAGAATTATGAGAGACCTAGTGAGGTTAAAGCCATGAGAGATGAGTGATGAAGGTTGTCCAAGTAGAAGAGTCTGACCTAGCCATAAACCTTTAAAGCACTCACTAAGACATTATGTCTCACTCCTTTAAATTTTCCTTTTTGTAGAATACAAGTGAAGACATGTGTAGATGGAGCTTGGAGTCACGTGCAAGAAAACATAGCCTAGTTACGTTGTATTTTTGTATTCATCTTTATATTTTGTACAACATCTTTGGGTGATAGATGAGGTGTATTAGGGATGTATGGTATTTTATCTTATTATTCTTATATAAATATAATTATATTTATGAGTAGCATCTGTGTGTTATTTCTATGTTTTTGAGTCTTTGTTTTTGTTCTTAGAAATCTAGATTTAGTTATGGTAATATCTTTTAGGGTGTTACATGATGACTTCATTAGGAAACACATCCTTAAACTCCCTAACGATAGGCATAGTTGTAAGTTCTAACTTAACCTCTACCTTTAAGAAAAGTAACAAAAGAAAGATTAACCCCTATCCACTATGCTTTGGAAAATCTGAGAGGCTTTAGAGAAAATAAGGGAATTTGACTTTGGAGTGAAAGCGAAATCAGTAAAAAATTCTATGGCATGGTCCAAGCAATTTAACATGACTTGGTTGGCAGAAAGCTAATCCATACCTAGAATAAAATCAAGGCCAATCAAAAGGTAAATATACCAAATTTACAAGAAATAATCTATATTAAACCACAAGGGGCTAATCCATACAAACATGAGAAACAGAAATCCTATCCTTAAGAATGGATATACTTAACAAAAGAGGAAAATATTTTACAAACAATTTTAAACAATGTACACAATCAAAAGAAATAAAAGAATGGGTTGCTCTTGAGCCATACAACACAACTAAGGGTTATTGATTTAAGAAGCAAATACCTTGAATCATGTTGTCAACCCCTTTCTCTTTTTCACCATTCAAGGTGAAGACCCTTCTTTTAGCTTAAGGTGTTTAGTTAGATGCTCTACCCTTCCTTAAAGTGGACACTCCTTGGCAAAGTAACCTGACTATTGACATTTGAAACAGACATTCTAGTTGAATAAGCAAGCTCCTTTGTGCGCCTTCCTGCATTTGGGGCATCCTTCCACCTTAGGAATCCCAATGGTTACCGCTTTCTTGCCTTTGTAGCCTTCCTTCTGGAACTTCTCATTCAGTACAAACTTCACCTTTTCCCTTTTCCTCTTGAAGGATTGTTGTTGGTCCACCTCTTTCTTACTTAGGTTCTTTTCTACTATAAGACATTTGTTAAGGAGTGGTCCCTAATATCCAAGGCCCCAACAACATTTTCAATGTCAAACCTCAACCCTTATTTAAACATTGTAGCCTTCCGCTCTCCATTTGGGTGATGATAGATGTAACACCCTCATTTTTGTTTATCATTTTTCTATTTATTCAATAATTGTTTAAAGCATTTGGGTAGGAATTCAGAAATTTTTAGTACACAATTACGTTTAGAATGATTAATGTTCTTTACTTTAGATTTTTAATAATTTTTTGGACCGGAGCCAAAAAAATGATAAAATGTTTGTTTTGTCCCTAGAAATTAGTAAAAACCTAACAAGGAAGAAAATTAATAAAAATAGATAGAAAATTTTAAAATTTATCTTTAACTTATAAAAATTCCTAGAATAATAAAACATAATTTTAGAAATTTTCTGACAATTAATTGAATTTGTTTGTGTGAAAGAACCAAAATGCCCTTGATTGACTACAAAAGGACAATCAAAGACGTTTTGGCCTAGAAAAATTTTGAAAAATTATAATATATTAAATTTTAATAGAAAATTATTTTAAGTGTTGAAAATTTTAAAAATTCAAAAATTTATAATTATTTGGTATTTATTTGATTTAATTTGCATTTATCTTGCATTTCTAACATAAAATAATTATAAATAATCGTATAATAAATTAAATTAATAAAAAAATAATAACAAATTTGATTTATTAGGTGGGCTAGACGTGCTATTCAAAACCAAGCCCAACACTACCATTTAAAAGCCCAAAACTAATTTATTTTACTTAATATTTAATTACCTAATTATCTATTAATTTTATAAAAAATTAATTAAAAATTCATGGATAATTACAATCAGATTTTTATGCCAACTCACTTACTTGGCTGCCAAGTTTTATCCACTTAAGGATAATATTAAACTTTTTAATTTTTTCTCCTAATTATAGAAAAAATCTTAACCACATATTTTATCTTTCTTTTATTTAAATTAAAACTAACACAAATCGGTTTTCACTCTCTCCTTTATCTCTCCTACTCCACAAGAGTCTCTCTCTCTCTCTCTCTCCTCTCACTTTTCATTTTTCTTTCACCCAAACTCACACAAAACAAACACTTGATGGTTTTGGAAACAAGAAAGGTGATCTTGTGGTATTGTTACTTGGATCTTCTTCTCCAAAAATCTTCTCTCTTCCATCAAAGCTTCTATTAAGATAAGGGGAGAGTAGGGATTACCTCTTTTTATTCATTAACACAAAAGGTTTATGGGATGTATTTGGCCCCTAAATCCATTAGCTTTCATTTTATGCATGATTATTTGATTCTTCTATCATATTTATTGAAACTGGTTTTATTTTATACTAATGGTTATTATCTTGAGTTTATTTGGTGATTATTGTGTTGATTTCTTATGAATAATCGGCTGAAATTGCTTCTTATCCTAGTTATTAATTTTAATCGGTTAAAACTGAAATTTATTAGTTTTAATCTGCTTATTTATTAAATCAATCGGTTAAATTAAACTTTTCTTGATTTAAAAATTTTTAAACAGAAAAATTAGTGTTTTAATCGGTTAGAATAAATTTTTAATCTGTATCATAAATTTTAACCAGTTACTTATAATTTAAACAGAAAATAAATATTGTTTGTATAATTTATTTAGATAGAAAATTATTTTAACCTTTTCGGTATCATATTTATTATTTATTATTCTGGAAAAAAATGGATTAAGTTACATGTATATATAAATAATTATATACTGTTAATATATTGTTAAAATCGGTTAACAGTATTTGGATATGTTGTAAAACTATTAAAAGAGTATCTTAATATACTATTAATTCATTAAAAGCAATATTTATATATACGTTAAAAATATAAATTACATATAAGTATATATATATATATATTTAAAATTTGTATTAGTATATATGTATATTTAGAACTCTATTTAATATGTTGTAACGACTGTATAAATAAAAATAAATTTATGATATTATAAAATAAAAGTATATACAATTTCTATAAAAATAACGTTTAAAACGTATATAAATACATATTTTGGCAATATAAAAATAAATGAGAGGTCATTATTCAAAATATATATTTGATGGTTTTATAGAAAAATAATTAATAAAATTTATTATAAATATTATTATAAAAAGAATTATAGTAAATTTTGACAATTTATAGCCAAATTGTCTAAAATAATTAGATTTTTAAATAATGTTAATTTAATTTAGTTACATGAATTTGAAAATGTAAAATTAAAAGAAATAAAATAAGTTATGTATTTTAATTTATAAATTTTATAGAAAGGTTAAAAGATTTATATTAAATTATTTAAGAATAAAATAATTATATCATAGGTTTGGGATTGATGAGTTGAGATATTTGTGCTCTTGAGGTTTGTGACAATACCTACTCAGAAGGGTATTGGTAGTTGAGTACTAAATTGTATAGAAAATTCTACTAGATAGTTTGGAGAGATATTGTATAAAGTATTGAGTCTTTACCAGATATTACGAAATGATATTGTGTAAAATATTGTTGAGTCTGACATTCACTGATGAAATATGGTAAGTCTGTTGAATTGATGACCGTGCTATAAGAGCATGTGTGATTGTGGAATGGGAAGTTACAGTTTGGTACAACTACAGGATGAAGGCAGGGACCATTGATAAGGTTTAGAGGGTACTGGTATCGTGTTGTGAGAGTCCTATGGTTAGGGTAGTGCCCTGAATGTCGAGACAATCATGTAACCGACTTGATAACTCTGATACCTGCTCAACATCACCAAGATTGGTGTAGTGTATACCCTTAAGGAGCTGTGCGCTCGTTTCTCGAGAAAAATGATGATAATGATTATGTTCGTACCATGGTGAGGGGATACGAGCTCCCAGTCACTTCCCAAGATAGATGATGATTGATGATAATCATCAGCAGGGGTATGGATCCATACGTATTGTGAAAGTTTGGTTGTTTCATGATAACTTAGGTCAGATCCTTGGTTCCCCATTGCATTTGTTTGCCAACAACTTGTTTGCTTTATAGGTTGTAGGTTGGTCCTACAAACCTTTTGTGAAAATGATTTGAGATTATATATATCCTTACTCCTTTACTTTGTTCCTTTCTTTATGTTTCTTTATTTTATATATGTGTTCGTGACATATTATGAAGATAGAGGATGTTGATGTCAAGGATGATATGACTGAGAAGAATTCAAAGGAAGGTGATGCCATAGAAGAATTATCGTAGTTGGAGTATATACTTTATATTCTTTTCTAGGATAAAGGTGAGATTGTGTATAGTCACTACTCTGACTTAGGTCCTTTTTGAAGGGTAATTATTATTTCTCTAGTCATATATTTATTCTATAACGAGGCTTAAAGTAATTATATTCATAACAATGACGTATGTTTATCAATGGAATGTATGATGTTTACATCTCCCTTAAACATATGTTGTTTTATAATTCTAGAATTACATATTTTTTATAATTAAAAAAATCCGTCTCACAATTAAATTAAAATAAATCGAAAAATTGTGGGAATAAGTGTCAATGTGAATGGGTGTCACAATAGAAGTATTGTGAAAACAAGGCCAACACCTCACAGTTAGCCACATATTGGCCAATAGATAGGCTCCTTTGTTGGAGTTAAGGAAACTTTGCCTCTTTTTCAGTTCAGATGCTCTAAAGGAAGCACTTGTCCCAAAAGATGACCTTAAAGTTCTCCCAAATGATGGAAGTCTCCAAGTTCATCATTATTTCCCTATCACCCCTCCATCAATTTTCTACCTCATCCTTCAACATGAATGTGGCATATGTGACTATAGCAGTGTCGCGCAAAAATCAAAAGCACTAGATTTTCTTTAAACTTGTAGTGTAAGAAACAACCTAGGTTATACTTCTCGAAGACACAAACCAATCGATTCTAATCTTACTAGGAAAGTTTAGAGAAAAAAGGGTTTTGATTTGAAAGAAGACAGAAAACTTTAAATGAGAAATTAATTTAATAAAACACCAATCCAAGGGTCTAATTCTTATGGCAGAGTTATCATGGTTCAAAAGTATGGGAATTTCATCACACACACACACACACACACACACATATGTATGTACATATATATATATATATATATATATATATATATATATATATATATATATGTATATATGTATGTACATACATATGTGTGTGTGTGTGTGTGTGTGTATGTATACATACATATATACATATATATATGTATATGTATATGTACACACACACAACACACATACATATATATATATATATACACACACACACATGTGTGTGTATGTGTATGTATATATATATGTATACATACACACACACACACACACATGTATATATACATACATATACATATATATGTATAGTCAGGATCCGTTGACACTAGGTGTCAAAGTTAATCAAATTACACCTTCAATAACTTTTTGTAGAATGCAAATTTAATTAATCCAACTGTTAAATTGTGTGATATTATATTCATGATTATGTATATCAAATTTCACACAATTTGGACTTTTCTAGATATGTTATCTAACATTGAATATTTACATATATTTTAATATCATATTGTATGTTAAAATAAAGTAATGCGATATACTACTAAATAAATTTGGAATTGTATAAAATTTTATATGCTTAATCTAATTAATAAGAGCATCAAATTTAACGGTTGAATTAATTAAATTTGCATTCTATAAAAAGTTATTGAAAGTGTAATTTGACTAACTTTAACACTTGGTGTCAACGGATTCTAACCATATATATATTTATATATGTATATATATACATAATACATGTATATATCTATATGTATATGTATACATGTATACATATATGCGTATACGTATATATACATGTACATGTACATATATACACACATATTTATATATACATACATGTATATGTATACATATATGAGTATATGTATATATACATGTACATGTATGTGCATATGTACGTATATGTATATATGTACATATGTACATGTACATATGTGTGTGTGTGTGTGTGTGTGTACACACACACACACACACACACACACACACACATATATATATATATATATCTAGGACTAATAGTGAGATATCCAAATAATATCTGACTATTTGTTCTTTAGAGGAATTTGGAGATACTTGTTTAAGAATTCTCCCATAACCTAGATCTGACACATCTGTTTCTACTACAAGAGAAGCATTTGGGTCTAGAATTCCTAGGCATGGTTATTTTTTGACAATTTTCTTGTCTTGGGTTACTACACTTGACATTTCTTCATCCCAAGCACGAGGGTTTTTTCTTAACTTTTTGTATAATGGTGCACAAATTATTCTAATATTGGGAATAAAATCTGCTACATAATTTACACATCCTAAAAATTTTTGTAATTGTTTCTTTTCTTTTAATTCATTTGGAAATTTATCAGTAAATTCTAAGGATCTTTGTATTGGGGTTATTGTTCCTTGATATATTTCATATCCTAAAAATATTGTTTTTGTCTGAAATATTTTCATTTTCTTAGCTAACACTACTAATCCATTTTCTTTTATTATTTCTATAAACTTATTTAAGTGTTCTATGTGTTGATTGATTCCTTTTGAAAATATTAAAACATCATCTAGATAAACTATTGAAAATTCCATATATTGATAGAAGATATCATTTATTATATTTTGAAATTCACTTGGCGCATTTTTTAGATAAATGTAAAGTTTACAAAAAGCATAGTAACTAGTTTTCTTCAACACAAGAAGGAATACATATATTAGAATATAGTTATCTTGAAACTCAAAACAATAAAATAATCAATGTATTAGAACAAAAAATATTAGATGAACATATCAAGAAGGGATTTAATTTTATTCATCTAGGACTAATACATATATGTGTATATATGTGTGTGTGTGTGTGTGTGTGTGTGTGTGTGTGTGTATGTACATACATATGTATGTACATACATTATACATGTATATACATATATATGTATACATGTACGAGGCCGACTTAGGCTCTTAAGCCGACGATGCTTCTTTAAGCATCACCGACTTGGGGGCAACTGTTCTAGAGGTTACTCGGACCTACAGCTCTAAGTCAGATCCCACCTCACCTACACCAGCTGGCACGACTGCGGGTACCTCGGCTAGTAAACCCTTGTTACCTCAGACTGACTCCACCTCTATCCCAGCACAGCTTTAGGAAGCGCCCAACGGCAAGGAACGCATGTAATAAGGCACCCAAATGCATGCGGTCACGTGGCACCTAGCTCTAACAGAATTTCCCTCCAAAACACACTATATAAAGGACTCTATACCCATCAGGTACAGACGCTCTCTCTCATACTCATTCACATTTGGATGCTTACTAACTTAGGCATCAGAGTCCTTGCAGGTGTCACCACCGGAGATGCCAACAACCACCATGAGAGTTCACCGGAGACGCACTCTTCTGTTCACCACATAACATATCTATATATACAAATGTATACATATGTATATACATGTATGTATATATATGTATATACGTATACATATACGTACATACATATATATGTATGTACATGTACATGTGTATATATACGTATATATATATATATATGTATATACATATATATACATACATGTATATACATATGTATATATAGATATGTATATGTATGGATATATATATATATATATATATATATATATATGTATACATATGTAACACCCTTATTTTAGACTTATGTTTAATTCATAATATCAATGAAATTACCAGAGAATTAAGAAACTGACAGTTAATCTTAATTCCTCTACATGAGGGCTGACATATGGAAAATGACTAAACGACTGTGAATTGTCATTTTTAACTTAGAAATATGTCATACATATTAAAATGTAATTTTGGAAAATTTCTAGGAATTTTCTGAGATTCTTGTGGAAAATGATTAAATTGCTCTCCATTGACAGCCAGAACTGTAGCTGGTACAAGTGAAATATGTAAAAGAGAAAAAATGAACATTCTCAGTTCATTTTTACTTTAGATATTTAATTTTATAATTTCCATTAAAATTTTGGAATTTTCTGAGTTAAAATGAAATTTCTATGAATTTTTAACTCAGAAATATCGAATTTAATTACCAAAAATTAATTTTAAATTTTGGAAATGACTTCTAATAAATAATTAAGGTGCTCACCAAATTCCAAAGAAAAATTCATTCAATTGCTATAAAAACCAAATTTACAAGTTTAAAGACGTTTTATTGGAACCAGTCGATTCGTCTACAGAGAAAACGAAATGTAGAGACTTGAGGGGGCAGAGATAGGACACGACTACCAAAACTATGCATACCCATCTCCTAATTTTCTCACATGTCATAAAAAGATAAACCTAAAAAGAAAAGAAAAAGAGAAAAGAGTAGGCTTACCTTTTTACCCTTTTAAGACTACCTAGCTTCCTCTATAAAAAGCCTACTTGTGGACAGCTTCATCACCCTTTCTGTTGCCCCTAAGTTGGACGACCAGCTCCTCCATCCTCCCAAGCTCCACTTCAAATTTTTTTAAACACCAAAGTCTCCATTCTCTCCTTCTTCCACCCTCCATCAAAAGGCACCACCATCCACCACCTTGTTGGAAGCAAGCACTCATCCTCCTCCTTTTCTCCAACAACAAAAACGCGAGGTACATGGGGGGAGTGGGTGTTCTTAAATTTATTACTTTCATGTAGATGATTTATGGGTGGGTTTGGCCCTCAAACCCTTAGTATGTTGTTGTTCTACTACCTCTATTCTTATTTCTCTTCTTCTTGTTGTTATAGTTTTCTTTTGTGTAGTTGTTCACTTTATTTTCTGTTGTTCTCTTTTATTAATGGCTGGAAGTGTTGTTTAAATTGCTATTGACATCTTAATGTTGGCTTATATTGCTACATTACCCTAAAATGACCAAAGTTTGGTTGAAGAACTCTAAAACCTCTAAACCAAAGCCTTAAAATTGTAAACTCCCTTAAACTTGGTAATAAACACAAAAAGGGAAGACTTTTATAACATGTAAACACTTTTGAAACCTTGATCCAGTCCTTCCAAAGGAGACTCATGAAAATGGTCACTTTCTTAAGACAAGAATGAAACTTTACTCATCACCAAGACCCTAGAACATCAAGGACTTTTAAAACTAGAACTAGAACTCAGCTGACCATTAAAAGTTGACATTTTTATCTCCCTCCAAGTCACGGTTTTGAATGAAGAGAAGGGATGATTATTTTAGTTTTTGACCTACCTAATAACTCTAAAATTTTATTTTAGGCATTAAAGATCCACAACTTAGTGAAAAGAGTGATTTTTGTAGAGAGATATCTAAGTCCCAGCGAGCTAACTTTGATTTCCGTCTGAACAACCATCATTGTTTTCGCAATAACTCAGGCTACACTCAATAATTTTAAGTGATTGTTTTTTTGATGATAATTAGACAAAATTATATTCAAAATGGACACAAGAATAGTTAAAAAAAGGTTAAGAAAAGATGAAGTTACACTTTTCAAGATTTGGGGTTGCTTTTCAGAAAACAGTAACTGGCAGTGTTCACTTAAAAGCTATTTTTGAACTTTCTAGTGCGAGTCAATGATTATTCTTGAATGAATATAAAGTAGACTTCCTA
>CM014732.1:50364859-50582055 GCA_004329165.1 Spatholobus suberectus
ACGGATCCTGCCCCATATATATATATGTATATATGTACATTGGTGTATGTATATAAACGGGCAAGATGACTAGACATATATATACATATATGTGTATATACATGTATACATACGTATATATATATATATATATATATATATATATATATATATATATATATATATATATATATATATATATATGTATGCATATATATGTATACATAGTTATATATTTATATATGTACATATGTAGAAATATTATATATATACATATATATATGCATATATGTGTGTGTGTGTGTGTATATATGTACATGTATATACATATATATGTGTGTGTGTACATATACACACACACACACACACACACACACACACACACACACACATATATATATACATGTACATACACACACACACACACACACATATATACATACATGTACATATATATACATACATGTAACGCTTGGCCGCTTTCAGAATGACTAACTGTCCCTACAAATTAACACAAGACTTTTCAGCGTGCTTTGTCCTCACTCACACGCTTCTTGAGAAACTTTCCAAGAGGTCACCCATCCCTAAATTGCTCCAAGTTAAGCACGCTTAACTGTGGAGTTCTTAAGTGATAGGCTATCGAAAAGTAGATGCATCTTATTGGTATAGGTAGCACTTATAAATTCCTTTAAGCTATCTTCAATTGTACAGTCCCGTACCTGCACAGTTGTGGATCCTGAAAGCTATCAGGCGTTACAAAGTGGTATCAGAGCAGGGCCTCTCTCCCAGTACGGTGTGGTTCGAGGACGAACCAAATAGAAGCCGGTGGGCATATAACATCCCGGGCACTGACAAGGGCGAAGAGTGATTGCCGGCGCAAAAGAGATGAGGCACGGACAAAGAGGGGCTCCTAGCAGGCTTCCAGCGGGAGAGACACATGAATGAATCGAATACACACTAGAATCAAAGGGGATCCAGAAGCTGTGCAAGTACGGGACTGTACACTTGAGGATAGCTTAAATGAATTAATAAGTGCTACCTATACCAACAAGATGCATCTACTTTTCGATAGCCTATCACTTAAGAACTCCACAGTTAAGCGTGCTTAACTTGGAGCAATTTAGGGATAGGTGACCTCCTAGAAGTTTCTCAAGAAGCGTGTGAGTGAGGACAAAGCACACTGAAAAGTCTTGTGTTGGTTTGTGGGGATAGTCACTCATCTGAAAGTGGCCAGGTTTTACAATATACACACACACATTTATATGCATGTATACACATATATGTATATATATATATATACGTACATATGTGTGTGTGTGTGCATATATATATGTATACATATGTATATAAATACATATATACATATACATATATATGCATACATACATACTACATACTAATAATATATATATACACACACATCTATATACATATATATGTATATAGATGTATATATACATAGCATCTACTTTTCGATACCTATCACTTAAGAACTCCACAGTTAAGCGTGCTTAACTTGGAGCAATTTAGGGATAGGTGACCTCCTAGAAGTTTCTCAAGAAGCGTGTGAGTGAGGACAAAGCACACTGAAAAGTCTTGTGTTGGTTTGTGGGGATAGTCACTCATCTAAAAGTGGCCAGGTTTTACAATATACACACACACATTTATATGCATGTATACATATTTATAGTATATATATATACGTACATATGTGTGTGTGTGTGCATATATATGTATACATATGTATATAAATACATATATACATATATACATATATATGCATACATACATACATACATACATACATATATCTATATATATATACACACACATCTATATACATATATATGTATATAGATGTATATATACATACACACACACACACACACACACACACACACACACACATATATATATATGTGTGTGTGTGTGTGTGTGTGTATGTATATGTATATATTTGTTGCATGATGTAGCCTTTTGATTAGATCTATTTTATTAGGTATTGGATTTCTTATTCATTTTAATACTTTATTGAGCGGTTTGTAATTAATAACTAACCTTGGGGCTCCTCTTTCTAGTTCTTAAGCATTCAAAACATAGAAGCCTGTGCAACTCCATGGTGATTTTGAAGGTTTAATTAATCCTTTTTCTAAATATTCTAGAATTTCTTTTTACAATATTCTAAGTATTGTTGATTCATTTGTATTGGTCTAGCTTTTGTTGTATATCTTTTTCATTAAATCCTTCTATGTATGGTAATGATACTTCATATTTTTTCCTATTCCAAAAAGCCATTGGATTTGTTTCACAAATTTCTTTTTCAATTCGTTGTTGAAATTCTTTTATTATTCTCTCTATATTTGACATGAAATCAGGATATTATCATATTTTAGTACAAGAGGAAGATAGGTATAAAACTGCCTTTGTAGTTCCTTTTGGTCACTTTGAATGGAATGTAATACCACAAGGATTAAAAAATGCTCCAAGCGAGTTCCGAAACACAATGAATGATATATTCTACCAATACATGGATTTTTCAATAGTTTATTTAGATGATGTTCTAATATTTTCAAAAGGAATTAATCAACACATACAATACTTAACCAAATTTATAGAAAGAATAAAAGAAAATGGTTTGGTCGTGTCAGCTAGGAAGACGAAAATATTTCAAACAAAAACAAGATTCTTAGGATATGGAATATACCAAGGAACAATAAGCCCAATACAAAGATCTTTAGAATTTGCAGATAAATTTCCAAATGAATTAAAAGACAAAAAACAATTACAAAGATTTTAGGATCTGTAAACTATGTAGCCGACTTTATTCCTAATATTAGAATAATTTGTGCACCCTTATACAAAAGACTAAGAAAAAATCCTCCTATTTGGGATGACGAAATGTCAAGGGTAGTCACCCAAGTTAAGAAAATAGTCAAA
This sequence comes from Spatholobus suberectus, assembly GCA_004329165.1. Taxonomy (NCBI): domain Eukaryota; kingdom Viridiplantae; phylum Streptophyta; class Magnoliopsida; order Fabales; family Fabaceae; genus Spatholobus; species Spatholobus suberectus. The sequence goes on from CM014732.1 coordinate 50,367,776, forward strand.
AACTTACCATGTCTAGGAATACTAGATCCAGACGCTTCGCTAATAGTAAAAACAAATGCGTCAGACTTAGGATATGGTGGAATACTCAAACAAGTGTCACCCAATACCAAAAAAGAACAAATAGTCAGGTATCATTCTGGTATCTGGCATCCAGCTCAACAAAAATACTCTACTGTCAAAAAAGAAATCATTTCAATAGTTTTATGCCTTCAAAAATTTCAAGATGATCTTTTTAATAACAAGTTTTTGGTACGCACTTACAGTAAAGCTGCTCCTAGTTTTTTACAAAAAGATGTTCAAAATCTTGTTTCAAAACATATTTTTGCTAGATGGCAAGCTTTATTATCATGTTTTGATTTCAATATTGAGCATATTAAAGGAAATAACAATGCATTACCCGATTTTCTTACAAGAGAATTTCTGCAGGGTTTTCAATGAGTTTGAGACCAACAGGAAAGGATCAATATGGTCCCCCACTGGGATCTAATAAACCACCAGCTCCTTTAGCACTTGGGAATTCTCGGCCCTGAGGCGGATGGGGAACAATAGACCCAAGGGTCAATAAAGATTACTCTCCAATACTTCCATTATCACAGGTAGTAAAAAATAACCCTGTTTCTTCAACATCAAAACAAATACAATCACAAAACCCACTCGTACCAACCTCCAACAAGTTCACCCCTCTGCAATACCACAATACCTTAGTAAAACTAGGAGACTTTAAAGCTTCCTCTTCCTCTCAACAACCTTATGAAATCTTATATAAAGAAAAACCTGATTATATCCCAATAATGGTAATTGAAAAAGAATGGCAAAAACTCTCTACAATAGAACTAGCGTCAAGCCTCTTCCCTTCTAATAGAACTTTTTATGAATTTATCCCAGTAGATTTAGACTTTGCTAATATATATCACCAAAAAGATTCTAATGGCAATATTATGTATTCAAAAATCAAAATCCTTAATATTCTTTCCCCTTAAGAATGGAAACAACCTCTGTACGAATCAAAGTCTTTCTCAAGAGCCTTTAAACCCCAGACTTTCAATTACTTTGATTACATTGAGACTTGGAACAATACTTTATACTTTAAGCCAGGAACCCATTCTTGGTTTATCTGGTTTAAAAAGAGTATCTCTTTAAAATTCCCAAAATGGTTCATGAGATGGTTTTATCTCTTCGGGCTAACTCCAGTAATATTTCTGCAAGAAGTTAAAGAAGTTTATCAATATTTTAAAGATCAGCCATTTGTTCAAGGATATCAATTTATATCCTTCGTTGCTAGTCAAGCAATAACTTCGATAGTAACTTGGGAATATGCCCCTGGAAGAATGTATGATAATGTTGACATTCTATTTTTATCAAGATCAATATGAATTAAATGGTGGCCAAAATTCAATATTGATTTAATCAAAAAAGAAAAAATTAGAGAATGGATCAAGAAGTCTTCTCAGCCACTATCAAAAGCAAAAGCTAGTGGAGAAAAGGAAGCATTATTTTTGGCTCAAAAATCTAAGATCATGGCTAAATTGGCATCAGCCACCTCACAAGAAGAGTTTGCCGAACGGCTCAAAAATGGTTAACTCACAACAACCACCAGATGTAGAGGATAGCTTGTCTAGTAGTGAACCAAATCTACTACAAGATAACGAAGAAGATTGCTATGGCATCTTTGATTAAAGCAATAAAGTAAAGTGTCGGCAGAAGGCGACAAACCAAAAAGATAAGAAGAATCCCTCAATAGTAAGCGTCGAAAGAAAAAGACAATGGCAGCGTCTCAAAAGAAAAAAAAGGCAATAGTAAAAGCAATAATGTAACTTTTTTTTTAGAAAAGTATAATTATTATGTTCCTCTTTTGTATGTATAAATTCCTCCTCCTTTAGAAGCATTTGGCAGAGCGAAATAGCCAAGTGAATTCTCTTGTAAACAAACTCTTTGTAACCTGAAGTTTTTTAAAGTTCAATACAAGCTTTCAATATTTCTGTAAGTTCTGTTCTTCTTTGCATTTTCATCTTCAATACTTAAAATGTTTATCATCTTATTTTCTTACGCTTTCGATGCATTTGTATACTCTGATTTGATTCCAATATCCGATTTCTTCGGTCTGTATGCGTTCTTGTCAAAATAATCAGATATTGGAATAAAATCAGAGTATACAAATGTATATGTATACATACATACATACATACATTTATGTATATATATATATATATATATATGTATGTATATATATACATACATGTGTATGTGTATATATACATACATATATACATACATGTATGTATGTGTATATGTATGTGTATATACACATACATACATGTATGTATATATATACATATATATATATACATATGTGTGTGTGTGTGTGTATAAAGCACAAAGATAACACAAGAAAGGAGGTTGAATTGTGTTATAATAATTTTTTCGCAAAACCTTTGCTAATGAAGTATCGTCTAAAAGATATGATCAAAGAGATTTTCAAAAACATTTTATAGGACAGACGAAAGCTTAAAGACACACTGGAAATCACACAAAATTTATATTGGTTCGTTTCACCCCAGAGACTACGTCCAGTTCTTGGCAACAACCAAGTTCCACTAGCCTTTTCAAGTTACAAGTATTTTTTTCCACAAGCCTCTTCAGGCTCAACCCAAGTAGTCTTTCACTTGCCTCTCCAAGCAAAAACCCAAGTATTCTTTGAATCAAAGCCTTTTCAGGCTTCCACCAATCTCGTTATGAAAAGGTTTACGCATGAGTTACCTCACTAGGTTTAACGTCTTAACAGACAAACACACAATGAAGTACAAAAAAAAGGGAATTTCACAATTAGAGTATACAAGAGCTTTTTCTTTTCTTTAAAGATGTTATGATTTTTCAGAAACAGCAGCCACTATGACAACAACAGTAACTCGAAAAAGGTCTCTTCTTCTATTTATAGGCTTCTCCAAAAGTATCTGTTGAGTGCTTTGCAAAAGACGGCCTTCTTCTAATAAAGAGAGTCGTTGGAGCATTAAATGCAGCATTTAATGCCTTTCACCAACTTGTCATATGATAAGATAAAGCAGTCTACTTATCTTTGCTATTCTTGTACTCAAACTTGTAGTAGTTGTCATGTCTACTTTCCCGTTTTGACCTTCGCACACATATTTCTCCTTTTTCGCTGACTTTCCTCGAGAGTAAGTACATAGGCTTTATGAGTTTCGAGGTAGTTTACACTCTAAATGATGTGCAGATCATTTTAGAACGTTGTCATCGTCTTGTAAGATTTGTTACGGATTTAATCAAAGGATAAAGACAATATATATATATATATATTTAAAGATATCAGATAGTTGCTTATAAACCTGTTATGGATGACCAGACGATTGCGTAAAAACATATATTTTAACTGTTTGTTATTATCAAAATATTTGAGGGTTATAAATTCATCATTACACACACACACACACACATATATATGCGTGTTTGTGTGTGTACATATATGTGTACATGATATATATGTACACACACACATATGTATATATATATATATATATATATATATATATATATACATATGTGTGTGTGTACATATATATTATACATATATGTGTACACACACACACACACACACACACATATATATACATATACGTATACGTACATATATATATATATATATATATATATATATGCATATGTATATATATATATATGCATGTATATATATGTATGTATATGCATATGTATATATTATGTATGTATATATATACATATATATATATATATATGTATCTATATGTATATATATATATATATATATAGATCTATATATATATATATGTATATGTATATGTGCCTGTGTATATATATATGTACGTGTATATCTATATATTATAGATATATATATATATATATCTGTGTGTGTGAGTGTACACTATGTATATATATGTACATGATATATATACATATGTGTGTGTGTGTACATATATATACATATGTGTGAACACACACACACACACACATATATACATACATATATATATACACACACACATTACATATATATATATGTATGTATACATACATGTATATATGTATATGTATGTATATATGTGTGTGTGTGTGTGTACATGTATATACATACATACACACACACACACACACACACACACACACACACACACACACACACATATACATATGTATGTATGTTTATATACATCCATACGTATATGTATATATACATATACGTATATATGTATACATATACATACATATTTGTATATATATATCCATATATATATATGTATATATATAAGAGTAAAAGAAAACATAAATCATATTTGAAAGAGCAAAAATAAGAATAATTTACATAAATATTGGAAATAAAATTTGCAACATAGTTAACACATCCTAAAAATCTTTGTAATTGTTTTTTATCTTTTAGTTCATTTGGAAACTTATCTGCAAATTCTAAAGATCTCTATATTGGAGTTATTGTTTCTTGATAAATTTCATATCCTAAAAATCTTGTTTTTGTTTGAAATATTTTTATTTTCTTGGCTGACACAGCTAAACCATTCTCTTTTATTTTTTCAATGAATTTATTTAAGTGTTGAATAGATTGATTAATTCCTTTTGAGAATATTAAAACATCATCAAGATAAACTATTGAGAATCCATGTATTGGTAAAATATATCATTCATAATATTTTGGAATTCACTAAGAGCATTTTTTAATCCTTGTGGCATTACATTCCATTCAAAATGTCCAAAAAGAACTACAAAAGCAGTTTTATACTTGTCTTCCTCCACCATCAAAATTTGATGATACCCTGATTTTATATCAAATTTTGAAAATATTATAGCACCATGTAATCTCTTAATTAAATCTATTTTGTTAGGTAAATGATACCTAATCCATTTTAATACTTTATTGAGTGGTTTATAATTAATTACTAGTCTTGCAGCTTCTCTTTCTAATTCAGATGCTTTCATGACATAAAAACCTGTACAACTCCATGGTGATTTTGATGGACTAATTAATCCTTTATCTAAATACTCTTGAATTTCCTTTTTACAATGTTCTAAGTATTATTCATTCATTTATAAAGGATTTTGGCTGATATAAAGGTTGTCCCCATTCTTGTGAAAGGATACAACTAATTTTTAATTTAGAATACATAATATTGCCATTAGGATCCTATTGGTGATAGATTTCTGTAGAATCTGTATCTACAAGGATGAATTCATGAAAGGTACGGGTCTTCGCTTCTTCTATTGGAATAAAATGGAAGGAAGAAGGAAATCTTTTTGAAAATAAATCATTTCAGGGAAATTTTTGCCTTTCTTTTTCCATTATCATTATTGGGATGCAATCAAATTTTTCTTGGTAGAGAGTTTCTAGATACATACATATATGTATACATATATATACATATATATATGTATACATATATACATGTACATATGTACGTACATATATATGTATACACACACACACACACACACACACACACACACACACACACACACATATATATCCTCTTGAAAGAGAGAGGTGCCTTCAAAAACGCGGACACAGGTGGTGCATGGTTATCGTCAACTCGTGCTGTAAGGTGTTGGGTTAAGTCCTACAATGAGCGCAACCCTAATGTTTAGTTGCCATCGTTAAGTTTGAAACCTTGAATAGACTGCCAGTGATAAGCCAAAAAGAAGGTGAGGATGACGTCAAGTCATTATGCCCCTTTATATATATGTATACATATGTATGTACACACACACACACACACACACACATACACACACACACATATACATATCTATATGTGTGTGTGTGTGTGTGTGTGTGTGTGTGTGTATGTATTCTGATTTAGTTCTCACTACTATTTGTTTATTTTTATTCCTTTCTTAGATTACTAAGTGATTTAGACATTGGTCAGCTTCTAACTCTTGTGGTCTTGACAATAAAACTAGAAGGGTAGTAAGACCATTGGTCAACAAGATAGGAATTAGAGGTGGTCCTGCCCCATAAGCCTTAACGAAAAGATTAAGATGGCTAGTTTGGTGAGGTCACTTAGCAATCTAAGAGAAAGGAATAAAAACAAACAAATAGTAGTGAGAACTAAATCAGAATGATCTTATTCCAATACTGAATAACAAAAAGAATTAGAAATTGCATAACTTGAGAATTCTTTACATAATTGGTCAATACCTGTAATAGATAAAAGTAAAGTTTACAAAAATCATACTAATTGGTTCTCTTCAAAAGAAGAAGAAATACATTTATTAGAATATAGTTATCCAGGTACACAGAACAATAAAATATTAAACGTCTTGGAACAAGAAAAGCTAAATGAACACATTAAAAAAGGATTTAACTTTATTCACTTAGGATTAATTCAAGTAGCAGCAAAGCCTAATTATTTGATCAAGAATACCTTAGGTGTTATTATTAATATTGTTATTGTTGTTGTTGTTGTTGTTGTTGTTATTGTTGTTGTTGTTGTTGTTGTTGTTGTTGTTATTAGGATTAGGATTAGGATTATTATTGTTATAAATATCTTAGTGCTAGAAATTACTAAGAATGAAATAATAGGTCCCAAAGAGAACAACTAAGGCCCAACAAGGGACTAAGCCATCTAAGCCACAAACCCACTCATGTTTTATAAAAAGGGAAGATAGAGAGAGATTAGGGTTAGTTGTTACAAACTAGGAAAAGGAAAAGAAAGAGAAATGAGGAGAAGAGAATAAGGGAAAACCTAAGCAATCACCTTCTTAGGGATTTGACAATCATCTCCAGGTGAGTATAGCTCTTTGTATGTTTCCCTTTCTCCACAATTGGATGAATCCCTATTGTATGTGTACTTGTCATATTTACCCTTTCCCCATAACTATTTACTATTGTCTATTTTGCCTGCCATGATGTTTGTATATTTATGCCTTGTGGGGTTAGGATAAGGGTGTTGTACTTGTTAATGTTTATGAAAGATTGAGGGTTAGAGTAGAGCCTTTGATATAATAGTATGATTAAAAGGTCTAAGATATGGACATCTTAATGTTTAGGAATAATGTTGCTTTCCTCCTTGTTTATGTGCATGTGCATCACCCAGGTTTTGGGTTTAGTGAGGGTTTAGAATGAATGTTTGCTTGTTGGGTTTAAAGAGGACATTCTAATGTTTGGAAATTAAGAAAGAGTAACACCGTGCGTGTGCATGCATGTGTGGATATATTATCATTATTATTGTTGTTGTCATTATTATTATTATTGTTGTTGTTGTTGTGTTGTTGTGTTAACCTATGTGTTTAATCTAATTTGTGATTACTCAAGGGTAGACTGAGATTAAGGTGAGGGTTCAGGTTAATTTGAGGGTTTTTCTTATTTTGGATAAGGAATTAAAGGATTAGGCTTAAATGAGAACGGCATAAATTGATAGGAAATCCCCATTTTGGAATAAAATGTTAGGCAATTGGACATTAAGATAGTATGAACACGACCTTACAGAGTTTTAGCAGTTAGGGAGGCCTTAGGAAACCTCCATGCTTGGAAATCATGATTTTGCAATTTGTCGAGTGATGAGCACATTTGTGCTTACCTTTCTAACAGAAAATGTCAACTGAGTGGGCAAAAATGAATAGAAAGATAATTAAATTAGGCTTTGTGGTCTTCATAATAATTGTACCCTTGTATGTTATCTAATTAATGGCTTTGAAATCACCTTAAAATAATGTTTATGGCTCAAGATATGCCCAAAACACCGCACCTATGTCTTGCTGTCAGTGGGAAACAGTGTGTCTAACTTTAAGTCAATTTTCGTCCATGATCTAGGCCAAATCAACTCACAACTTCTTCATGAAAGTTGTATATTTTTATTTTATCCTAAACCCTAAACCTATAAAAATTTGAAAATTAATTAAGATTTTCATTATAACTTAATTGAATCCAAACACGCAAAACTCAACTAGAACACCTATATTAAGCCCAATAAACATTCAATAAAGACAAGCACAAAGTCATAATAAATATATTAAAATTGGTTGATCAAGCATGCCATGCTCCATTAAGCATGCCTATGTTGAGTTTCCTGTCAGTGAAATGTGCGAATTTTGGAGTATGAGAGTAGTAGGACTAGCTCAAGCAATCAAAAACTAAATTGAGAGACTAATGATTAGACCGTTTAGATATAAGAATATAATATGGGATAAAGAAAGTGAGTACATGACATTATGAATGTTGCTTCACTTGTGTTGTGATTGTGACTTATGATATTATACTTGAGAATGTTTATTCCAATTGACTATGATCATGCTTGTCTATATTACGTTATGAGATGTATGATGTGATGTTATACTATTAGAATGATATGACTTGATATTATTATGACGAGTGACCTAGCCTGTGAGAGACGATAATGGGCCCGGGTGATATCTTGTTTGTGAGGGACCTAGCCTATAAGAGGCGAGAATGGGACTCACTTATTTTGTAAAGATAAGTCCAAAGGGACACTTGTGTGCATTGTATATATAAGACTTGCATCATGAGATTGAGATTTTGTAATGGGGGAAAGTATTATGAGCTAGATGGTGGAGGCCTTGAGGGGTTGTTAGCTCGGCCTTGGGGGTTGCTCGGTGGGAAAACCCCAATGACTCATGTTGATCCCATGATGTCAGGGTATATTGTGCAAAGCTTAACAACTCTGACTAGTTGATTGAGGACATTATGATAGTTGAGAGTGATTAGTTGGAGGTAACCATAGAGGGTTGCGCTCCTTTGACCCTAAACATGTACTCCTAGGCTACTTCCCGACGATAGTATTGGTACCACATACGTATAGAGTAGGGATAGAGGAACATTACATTCATGTGTATCCTACTAATCATATAATTGTTGTTTCTAATGGTGTACTATAAAGTGAATTATATGTTTTACGTTTTGTGTATAAAGTGTGTTCTCTTGAGAATGACATAATGTTTATATGTGCTCTATATGGTGTTGTAGTGTCCCTAAGGCACTCACTGAGATCTTGGTCTCATTAGTTTAAGTTTAATGTTTTCAGATTAAGAAGAGCTGGGAGCAATAAGAAAGGAAACATTCAACATAATTTATAGTTTTATAATTATTTTTGTTTTAGGATTTTAATTTCTTCTTTTGTAATTAATAACCTCCTGTGTGAGGCCTAATTGTTATGTTGATAATTACTATTAAGTCTTGTAAGGTGTAACGCTTGGCCGCTTTCAGGATTGAAGACTGTTCCCACAAACCAACACAAGACTTTTCAGCGTGCTTTGTCCTCACTCACACACTTCCTAGGAAACTTCCTAGGAGGTCACCCATCCCATAATTGCTCCAAGTTAAGCACGCTTAACTATGGAGTTCTTAAGTGATAGGCTACTGAAAAGTAGATGCACCTTGTTGTTATAGGTAGCACTTATTAATTCCTTTAAGCTATCCTCAACTGTACAGTCCTATACCTGCACAGCCTCTGGATCCCTCTCATTCTGGTGTGTATTCGATTCATTCATGTGTGCTAGAAGCCTGTCAGGAGCCACTCCTTGTCCGTACTTTATCTCTTTTGCACCAGCGATTGCTTCCAACCCTCGTCAGCGTCGAGATGTTACATAATTGGTCAAGTGGTACTCGAAATCAATGAATCGAAGTACTTAGCCCGTAGGTACTGGTTTAGTGCGGCGCATGGGAAAGCCTTTGAGAGATAAGCCCAAGATAAGGATAGCCCATGGTCGTTACATAAGGTACCTTGAGTACTCATGTATTGAAATATATATGTTTTATTGAGGTTTAATTTTAAAAAGTTGTGTTGTTTTGTAAATGAAAGTACCTGTGAAAGGTCATGCCTCTTGGGTTGTTTCAGTAACTAATGAGTATATTAATATACTCTTTATGGTTTACATTTCTGCTAATAAGATGTTGATTATTAAATCAAACGCGTGCTTTATTTCAAATAAATGTAATTAAAAATGGAAAATTTTTACCTCAATATTCAATTAAGTAAAACATAATTTATTAAATCTACTAGCGTCGACTTGGTTGTAACACCCCTATTTTTACATATCAAATTATTTTCCTAATTATTCTGTATTTATTTTTGAAGATCCCGATGGGAATCTCAAAAATTTAATCCCTATAGTTACGCTCATATTAGTGAGTAGTACTTAGTTTAAATTTTTAATAATTTTTGAAAACACAGTCCGAAAAAGGGAAAAAAGACTATTTTGCCCTTAAAAGGACTAAATAATTGAGAAAATAGATAAAAAAAAATAGTTAGAAGTGTCTAAAATTTATTTTTAAGTCATTTTTGTACTTAGAATAATTAATAATAATTTTTAAAAAATTGGAAATTTATTAAGACAATTTTTGTGAAATGACCAAAATAACCCTAGTTGACTGTAGGAGCAGACCAGAGACTTTTTGACTTCAAAGTAATTAGAAAATTTTATACTAGGTATATTTTAATGATAAAAATTTTATTTTAAAAAAAATAGTGAAAAATGTAACACTCTTATTTCAATTTTTTAACTATTTTTCTAATATATGACTATTTAATTCTGAAAAGTCGGGGGGAAATTTCAAAATTTTGATACCCACCATTATGCTTATAAATTCAAGAGCTATCTAATCGTGATTTTTAATAATTTTTTCGAGTCGAAGCCTGGAGAAATTAGAAAATGACGATTTTATCCCTATTACTCAATATAAAGGCTGACATGAGAAAAAGATTCAATTGACATTAGAATGTCAATATGAGCTTAGAATCATGTCATATATATTAAAATATAATTTTGAAAATTTTCTGGAAATTTTTTGGAATTTCTATGTAAAATAACCAAAATGCTCCTAGGTGTTCAATAAGCCAGCAAGTATTTGTTTGACATCCAAATATGGTGAAAATGTTAATTTCAGTTTATTTATAGTTGAAATATTTAATTTTAAAATTTTCATAAAAATTTTGGTATTTATTGAATTAAAATGGATTTATTATGAATTTCTTAGCTTAAAAATACAAAATAAATAGATAAAATTTGAAATAAATTAATAAAAATTAAAATTAATTATTAGAATTTATTTTTAATGAAAAATAATGTATTTTCCAAGTTTTACATATAATTATATTTTTTTATATTAAAAGTCAATTTTTTCAAATTTAGGCAATTTTATCGGTACCGGTTAATTTACCTACAGATAAAATTAACATCTAGAAACTAGATAGCTACGGGAGCACGTCCCCAACCTAGGAATAGCTGGTTCATCACTCTAATTTTGATATGTGTCCGTAAATTAATTAAAAATAAATCAAAAATGAGATTTATGACATAATGGATTATGTCATCAAAGTGGACACCTAAGCTTGTTCCTACTCTATAAATATCTCTCATTCTTGGTCATTTTTCACATATCCTCCACTCTCTCAAGCTATCCAAACTCTTAGAGAGCATCTCTCTCTAGAATTTTTTTTTCTTTTACTTTGTTTTTATGCTAAACTTTTACTAGTTTTCTAACAACTAGTAAAGTTCTCTTCTGAGGAGTTTTGCATCAACAATTCCATCCTTTTCATCAACCACCTTAGAGGTAATGGAGGGAGTGGGGTTGGTTCTAAATTATTGTCACTTTGTATGTTGATAGGAAGGGTTTTCTTCTAAATCCGTTTAGGCTTAAGTTTTATTATTATTATTATTGTTATATTGTTTAATGTTAAACTTTAATTTTTGCTAAGTTGTTACTCTACCCAAATTTAGATTATTAAATTATAATTGCTAAGTTATTACTCTGTTCAAATTTAAATTATTAAATTATAATTACTAAGTTGTTATGCTACTAAATTTTAGAAAATTAAAATGTACTTGTTAAGCTGTTACTATGCTCAATTTTAGAAAATTAAAATAGACTTACTAAGCTGTCACTGTGCTCAAATTTAGAAAAATAAAACGTATTTATTTAGTTTTTATTCTGCCAAAATCTTAGTAATTAAACTATAATTACTATGTTGTTATTCTGTTTTGATATTATGCAATTTCTATAATATAAGACAGAAATGTTGATTGTACTGATACTCAAATTAATTAAGACTAGAGAAACTTCTGTTTGAGAAGTTAGGAAGTGATAAATTAGTGAGTAATGTAAAGTAAGTGACATGCAGTAGCATGACACCCTGCTAGGGAAGCTACAGTTTGGTACACTACGAGATGAAAGGCAGGGACCCATGGATAGGTTTAGAGGGTATGGTATCAAGTGGTGAGCGACCTGATGGCCAAGCTTGTGCTATTGAGCTGGGACAATTACTTAACCAACTTGATAACCCTGACAACTACTCAGTATCACCAGGATTGATGAGAGTATACCTCTATAAATGGATATCTTAAATTGTTATTTTGTTCCCCAATGATGATAAGGGTTGTACCATGAGATGATGTTGAGAGAGGTATATGTACTCCTAGTCACTTCCTAGGTTCTGTTAAGAACTATTACCCACTAATAAAAGTATGAATCCATATCGAGTCAAGAATTGTATAACATAGAATAAACTTTAGGTTATTCTTTTATTATCAACTGTGTTTTATCTATAATGTGTGTTAGAACAAATCACCTCACTCCATTACTTTTTCTTTTATGCATGATTGATCGTGGTTAATGAAGACTCGGCTGTTGATGAGGACCTACAGGCATAGTTTGATGGCTTGTTATTTTATGGGGCTAGAAGGACACTGCTCTAACTAGGATTTTTTCTTATGTATTGGGAATAAGTAGTAACTATTTTGATGTATATTTTGATCTCCCTATATTTCAATTTTTTTTCTAATTATGAAATCATGATGTACAATTCTACGATAAATATATACTGACCTATTTTTTTTACACCATTTCCAAATTCTGTTAAAATTACAAGTTTTCTGTTATTAAAAGTGGAGAAAAATTTTATTCATATTTTTAAATAAGTAAATAAGTATGGGTTGTGTTCAATGTGAATGGGTGTCACATTTAATGGTATCAGAGCAAGGCCTCTCTTCCAGTACGGTGTGGTTTAAGGATGAACCAAGCAAAAGCTAATGGGAGGGTGGGGAGTGATCATCGGTGCAAAAGAAATGAGGCACGGACAAGGAGCGGCTTCTGGTAGGCTTCCAACGAGAGGGGTACATGAATGAATCGAATACACACTAAAATGAGAGGGATCCAAAGGCTGTGCAGGTATGAGACTGTACAGTTAAGGATAGCTTAAAGGAATTAATAAGTGCTACCTATACCAACAATATGCATCTACTTTTCGGTAGTCTATCACTTAAGAACTCCACAATTAAGTGTGCTTAACTTGGAGCAATTCTGGGATGGGTGACCTCCTAGAAAGTTTCCCAAGAAGTATGTGAGTGAGGACAAAGCACGCTGAATAGTCTTGTGTTGGTTTGTGGGGACAGTCTTTGATCCCGAAAGCGGTCAGGCGTTACACTAGTGGTGGCGGTTGGGGTAGCTTGCATGAGGTCATAGGTTCTAATCTCAATGTCACCATTGTACACTAAAAAAACATAATTAATTAAATTAAATTAAATTAAATCTAATTATTATTGGGATAAGAATCAATGTGCTTGGGTGTCATAGCTATCTATGACAATTCATGTAGTTATGCAAAGGAGTAAGAAAAAAGAGAAAAGATTATGTTAATTACATAATCATTTTTTTATGATTTCAACAAGTTCTTGTAAATGGGAATCTTTCATATATTCTCCATACTTAGATCTAAATCAAACTTGATAAATAATCTTCCTATGGAGATAGAAAACTACTTATTGAATTTCTCACCCTCACTAGCTTTCTAGGTATGATGAATATAAAGATTATCATTCCTAAGATTTGGTTGGGACGATCCTAAAAAAAACAAAGTGATTCTACAAGTAATGTAATTTTGTTTCTTTCTTTATTGCTCTTTTGAAAAATTATAAGTTGTCATAGATAACTATGTCAATTTATTTTGCTATATGACACAACAATCAACTAAAAAGATTAGAGCCATGTAGAGACTACAATATGAAGCAAAAATTGTTGTTGTCAAATTAAGTGTATGTTTATATCCTTTATTCATAATAAATTTGGTATACCATGGTTTGTGAATAATGTGTCAACATAGAATAAGCAAATACTTTTTTTTTTCATTTATATAGTGTTAGTATTTTGTAAGGCGATGATTTGGTTCACAGAAACTAGAGAAGATAGGTAAAAGGATATTGAATTTAGGGATGGTAAAACAATTTTTATTGAAAAATGAAATTTTGTTTGGAATTATTTTTTCCAATTTATGAAAAAAAATTTGTTACTAACAAATTCTTCATCATTTTACCTTTGTTCTTTAGTTCCTATGAACAAACTATTACATTACAAAATACAATTACAAACACAATATAAAAGAAAAAATTATCTCTTTACTCTATGTTGACACATAATATATTCCCAACGGATCCTCCTTTATAGATTTCTTAGGATTTTCCCTTTTTTTCAAGTGTAGATCTCTTAGGATCTTTTTCATTTTACAATGTATAACTTTCGATTCCTAATTGTTTCAAGAGCTCCTATAAGTATTTTTAAGAGTAAATTCATTGACACCTCCTGAGATTTTTTAAGATTACACAAAACCCCTAATTTTTTTAATGTTTATAATAACCTCCCTATAAGGGTACACAATGGTAATATTTTTCAAACAATCAAGGAAAATTAATGTAATATATAAGGGTGTTAGTGTAATGTTTTCCAAACAATTAAGAGAGTTAGTGTGAGGATAAAAAAAAGGGTATCGGGGAGAAATTTGACGAAATATCAAGGGGTGTCAACATAATTTACTCTATTTTTAATTTAATGAAATTTTTATTTCAATTAAAGTTGGTTTATGTAATTTAAAAGCTTTCCATTAATCAACATAATTCGACTGCCTGAATAAACATTAGAAATGGAATCTGCATATTCGAATAAACTTTCTCGATTTCAAAAGGTCCATCCTAATTTGGAGACCAATTACCAAATGTCTTTCGTTTTTATTGATTGGTAAAACCAATTTCCAAACCAAGTAACCAACCTTAAAAGGTCTTAGACTTAACATTTCTATTATAGAATCAAGATATTCGTTCTTTTGTCAAATAATATTTTCTAAGGCAACAACAAGACAATGAACTTAAACTGGTAATTCATTTTGCCTTTGTAATTGAATTGATTGTAAGTTAATTTCAATAGGCAAAATGGCCTCATGACCATAAACTAACTTAAAAGAAGTAACACTTGTAGCATTCTCGGGTGAATTTCATTAAGCCCTAAGAACTTGACAAAAAATTTCATGTCAATTGTTAGCCTTTCAACCTATATGTTTTTTTAATCAATCCAATAAGGATTTTATTAATGGCTTTGACTTGACCATTTGCCTAAGCATAATAAGGAGTCAAATTAAGTAGTTTAATATTTCCCGACTACACATATTGAACAAATTTTCAACTAGTAAACATGATACCTTGGTCAGTTGTGATTGTTTCAAGAATATCAAATCAAAAAACAATAAATTCATGGATAAAATCAATGAGGTCATCTTGATCAACATCTTTAAGAGGAATAACTTTAACTTATTTGATAAAATAACCAACAACCATTAAGATGACCTTTCGATGAAGGTGGATGAATTTGACCTATTATATTTATATCCTAACCTCGAAATGGCTAAGGTTTTATAATTGAATGAAGTTCACTAGTAGGTACCTATTGAATGTTACTATGTTTTTGGCATTCTTCACAAGATTTAGCATAATTTATTCAGACTTTTAATATCAAAGGCCAATATATAAACTTTGTTGAAACAAGATTCATTTCATTTTCTTGCCTACTTGAGGCACCACAAATATCCTCATTATAAGTGATTGAAAAGAATTGCAAGAGAAAATTAAATTTTATTCCTAAAATTTTTAATTAAATAATGTGTATTTTTTGAGAGATTCAGTAAAAAGTTCTACCTAAACCAAAACTATGTCGCAAACTAGCAATGTAGGAGTTTATTGTGAAAGTGAGCAAATAGTCAAGAAGCCTAAGGAATTAATTATAATTAGATGGTATTAATTATAATTAAATCTTGTGAGAAATTTTACAAATTTTTGACGCCTTTGATTAAAATATTTTTTATTTAAATTTGGTTTTTGACATAAAGAAGCTTTTTGAGAGTGAGAAAATTTCTCTGAGCCTTATAGAATCATTTCTAAACATCCCAATTTATTCAAATGGGTTATAAACTCATCAAATCAAGTAGTGGACATTGAATTCATGTTAACAAAAATTGTTGGTCAATTAGTTTCCATAAAATTTCCTAAACACAAATATGATTTCTTGTCACCTAGACTATGTGGGACGTCTACCCCCACTTTCCCCAACCAAAGAAAAATTGTTTCCAATCACTTAATTAAAATGGAACTAAACTAGCCTAACCAAGTGTACTACCCAATTACTTTTCTTAAACCCAACATCTTGCAACATGTACTCACTTATCCCCTTAAGTACACAAAAACTAACTTGGAAAGGCCCAAACCATGGACTAGCCGAACCTTGATTCAATCATGGGGAAGGAAAATTCATATTTTAAAACTCCATTTTGATTCCAAAGAGATAATTACTCAAAAGCCCCTTCTTCTTCTTCTTCTTTTAAGCTAAGACCTTTTTGTTAGAACCAAAGACATAGAAACGTCTAATCTCTCAATGTTTTGAAGATAACAAACTTATTAATGATTAATTATGTGCTTAAAAACTAACCCCGTCACAGCTAAGAAGACCGTCCAGTAGACGAGTTAAAGACCGTCCAGTAGACGAGTTAAAGACTGTCCAGTAGACGAGTTAAAGACCGTCCAGTAGACGTGTTAAAGATCGTCCTACAAACAGGTTAACAACCGTCCAGTTGACATATTAAAAGACCGTCCAGAAGACTCGCCGAAAAAGACCTACCAGTGAACAAACTAATGGCGACCGTCCGATGAATAAACTCACACAAGCCTCCAAGATCATATGTTCAAACGGCTAAGTTTTTAGTTTGAACGTCAATTTTATTTATGCTAAATCTTTCTCGTAATTGACATATTACTACTTCTATGAACTAACGTTCAAATTTGTTTGAAGCATTAAATAACATCAACACCATTTTAGTGTAAAGCACAACAGAATAAATAAAGCAAGTCAACTTATCAAGCTGCCAAGACAAATGAGGAATGTTCAGAAGAACAAACCGCCAGCGCAGTCCTACACCTTCCTTTTTAGTGCAAGTCTAAAAACTGTCATGCCTGACCTTTCTGAAAAGATATTTTGCACGCTTCTCATTGCATAGACGAGTCAAAGTCCTCTACAACGGATCTTTTCCCTTGAAGACTATATATACATGCACCAACAAAGAAGCAAATAGCGTGAATAGAAGTGAAGTGAATTGAAAAAGGCGAAGTCTGTGAAAAGAACAAAGTAGACTTTTATAATACTCTGATAGAAGCGTCGACTGGACGATAGCAAAATCTTGTAAAGATCCTCAAAGAGATCTTGAGCTTAATTTTTCAAATCCTCACTACGTGAGTTAATTCCTTTTCTTTAAAACACTTGTTGTGTTGTGAAAGCCTGGAGAGGCTTAGTGTAAAAGAATACTTGGGTTGAGCAATCTAGGGTGATTGCTTTGTAAAGCCTGAAGATGCCACGAACAATACTTGTAACCTAAGGTTGGTTAGTGGATACCTTCTGGGTGAAGGGACTGGACGTAGCTCAGGTTGAGTGAACCAGTATAAAGCTTTCTGTGTTTTCTTCTCTCTATCCCTACGCTTAAAAACATTTTGTTTAAACTTATCTACCTTTTTCGGAAAAGCTTTTAAACGCACAATTCAACCCCCTCCCCCTTCTTGTGCGCTTTTTCTTATTTCACTTTCTGTCTTTGGTTTATATTTTTGGTTCATGAAAACCCCCCTTTGTTGATGATATATTCGGCCAAAGAGAAACAAATCCAAAGGCATCCTTTTCTCACCCATTTCAAGCTCCTTATTTGCTTCTTTGTTTTGTGCTTCTTGAGGTAAGCTTATCTCTTCATTTTGATTTCAATGATTATGTTTTTAAAGTGTGTGGATGTTTTAATTTGATAAAAATGTTGTTGCAGCGAAATGGTGGTTGAAATGCGTTGAAAAATGCTCATGGATGTTTACTAGGGTGAATAATTTTTATCTTGCTTCATGGTGATTTCTTTTGATCAAAACATTACAACTGTTTTCGGTTAATATGACGTTTGGAAATTTTGTTTAAATGTGATTCAATATATGTTTAGCTGTATCTTGTGGTTGAGCTTTGATTTGGAATGGCTTGGTGATGATTTAAGTACCAAATCACTTAATGGTTGAAGATTGAAAACCTTAATGTGTTAATAATTTTTTTTTAAGTATTATAATTGTTTTTGGGAGCCCAAAACTGTGGCACTATGCTGTAGGTAAGGGCTAGCCTTGGTAGAGAAAATTGGTCCTCAAAGTCTAGTTGAAAAACCTATGGGCCTAAGTAGGGTTTTAGGCCTAAAACCCTAAGAAAATTTTAATTTTTATTAAAGACGTGGCTAGATTAGGTTTAGTGACCTTAATACAGTAGTTTAAAGTTAGGTTCAGGTGGTAAAATAGTATAGAAAATTAATTACTAACTTTTGAAAAGGATTGGTTAAGGGCAATTCAGTTTGAAAAAACATTTTCTATTTTAGTTTTCTTTTTCAAAATTTTAGATTTTAAAAACATGTTTAGTTTGATTTCTTGTTTTTTTATTTTAGAAAATGAAAATATTGAAAATATTTTTAGTTTAAATATTCTCAACAAAAATTTATGAAATATTTTTAAATAAAAATTACAAACAAATTTTAAATAATAAGAATATATTTATATTTTTTATTAATGAATAATTTATGAATAAATACATTTATAGTATATATTCTCTGTAATATTGGATTCAATGTACTATTTATGTATAAAAATAAATAAATAATGAGATATGTTAATTATTATCACCAATATAAAAAATAAATATAATTAGATATTAAGTATTAATTGCAAGTATTTAATTGCAAGCACGCGTAATTAAGTGTTTTTTTAGTCCCCCAAATTTGAGAAATGTATTTTTTTAGTCTCATAAATTAAAAATTAATCTTTTTAGTTCCTCAAATTTTGAAAATATTATTTTAGTCCTTAGGACCACCTATGGTATCATTTATAGAACAAATTGAATCAGCTGTGTAGCATTAGTTGAGTTCGGTGTGATGTTTTCACTAATAGGAACATTACTGGGTGGGTTTTGTGTGACAGATTCACTAACTGCATTTGGGCAAAAGGACCAAAACAAGATTTTTTAAAATTTGAGAGACTAAAGATTAATTTTTGATTTAGGAGACTAAAAAATACATTTCTCAAATTTAGGGAACTAAAAACATAATTAAGTCTTGATTATATGAAATTGCAACCAGGCAACAGTTGTTCATCCAATCACCCCTTCTTTACCACATTTAAAGGCAACAACAAATATAAACGTTTCTATCTAATAAATATATGATAAGATGGCCACCTATACTCATTTCATTAATCAAATATAGCCAAAACAAATTCTAAAAATAATTTTGATAAGATAATATTATTGAATAATACAATACACCATCCACTGCAATTGGGACTTTTCTCACTTTTTGTAACACTCTTGTTTTTTTCTTTGAGTGTTTTTCTATTTATTCTGTATTTATTTCTAGATAAATGGATGGGAATCTCAAAACACTGATACCCACAATTACGTTTAGAATGTTGAGTACTATTTGATTGTTATTTTTAATAATTTTTCTGGACCGGAGCCTAAATATGGTAAAATGACCATTTTGTCCCTAAAACTAATAAATAAAACAAATAATGTTATAAATTTGTAAAAATGATTAAAATTATGATAAAAAAATATTTTTGATTTAAAATAATATTTAAAATAATAAAATATAATTTTAAGAATTTTTTGAAATTCTTTTATAAAATGACCAAAATGTCCTTAATTGACTATAAAAGCCAAACTAGTGTATTTTTTATATCAATTTTTTTAAAAAAATATTTAATTGATATTTTAATATGAAATATTATTTTATAAAATTATTTTGAATTTTTCAATTTTTTTCGTAATTAAAATGATTTATTTTGTGATTTTTGCCCTAAAAATGCATTAAATGGTTATAAAAATAAATAAAAAATTATAAAAAATTATTTTCTAAAATTCTAGTGGTCTAAAACCTGTCCACTTGTCTCTCCTTGTCACCATGTAGTTGATCAAGTTTGGATAAACATAAAAAATTTGCAATTAATTTAATTAACTAAATTATGTGGTAACTAATTAAATAATGATAAAAAATGGAAAACATCTACTCTAAGGTGTGGTAATATTTTTGGCCAGCATTACAAGATTTTCACTCACATTTTTGTTCCAAAGAGATAATAACAAACATTTCTCTTTAAATTAAATTAGTTTAAGTGAATTATTTTAACCATTACTTTAATAACTGGATAAGAACACATTAAATACACTAAAACTATCAAACTCTCTCATTTTCTTTCTTTTCTCTTTGCTGCCAAACACAATACACACAAGCACTTAGATTTCTTATGTTTCCTACATCAAAAACAAAGAAAAACTCGAAGTTCTTGGTATAAAAATCAAAAGGTTCTATTTTTCTACATCTTTGGTGTATTTTTGGTGATTCAAAGGCTAGCTTTCCCCTTCTCCTCTTAATTTCATTATTATTACATGAACAAAAGATTTATAAGAGAGATTTGACCCCCAATTAAATCTCATTTAACTTCTATTATTTTCTTATTATTTGTATATGTTATTTATAATTATGTTTATGATTTATATATTCATATATGATGATCTTGTATGAATTGTTATTGTTAAATTATTTTTATGGCTTATATTGTTGTACATGATGATTCTATGGAGATTATTATGTTTTATATGGTCGATAATGCATATAATTGGTAAAAATCCATTATAAATGATTATTTTGTTTGAATTAAAACAAAATCATGTGTGTTCTTGATCTATGAGGTTTGGCCTCCATAGATCCAAGTATGAAGATGAAGAAAATTATTTTTGCTTATTATTATTATTATTATTATTAATATTATTAAAAAATTATTTAGTAATAAAATATAATGATTTTTATGTTGTAAAAATTAAGAATTTTAGTTTATAATATCAAAATGGCTCTCAGCCGTAACCATTAGAGATGATAAGAAAAATATTTTTATTTTAATTATTAATAGCATTTGTAACACTGTATTTTTTTTAACCTGTGATTTAAAAAGTGATTGAAATTAATTACAAGAGAAAATTTAAATTTAATTTTATTGAGAAAATTTAATTAAAACACTTTATATGAGTTTATGTGATGATTTTCGATGAAGTTCTAACTAAACTAGAATGTAATTGTACACTATTAGTGTAAAATTACACTGTGTAACTGAACAAGTAATTAGAAATTTATCATAAATCAATCCTAATATGTCATTAACACATTTTTTTCAAGATAATTAGCACCTATTTCAAGGTAAATTAATTTTTAATTTACCAATTTTGGTAAACCTTATCTTCTATTTTTAGTAAATCACCTAAGTCAATTTAAGTGACAAATTTTGAAAAGCAAAATGCCACTTTAGGCATTGCTTCTCACAGCCACCCAAGGCCCTTCTTTTACCCAATGTTCAATTCATTATATACCTATTGATATACTACCTATGAAACACCCCCTGAATTACATGTTAGTTTTTTTCTTCAAGCCCCCCTAAGTTGCACGTTTACTTTTCTTTAGACCCACCCCTGATTGAAAAACGTAAAATAATAGCTAATACCCACAAAACAAAAGGAACCCCCCTGAATGTTTACGTTAGTCTTCCTTTTACTTTAAATCCCCTGGATATGTTTTAAGCAACAAAACGAAAAGAAAAAAAAATAGACCCCTTGCATTGTCTTTAAATATCAACGTAACAGAGGAGAAAAAAAAGGGGGAGGACTTTACATTCCAATAGCTACAGATGTGGGTGTGGGAACAAAATCTGTAGAGCTTGGGGCAGTTTCCCTTCCCTTTTTGGTTCATCTACTTCCATTGATCTTCACCAAGTAAGGGAGCTTATACTCTTCTGTGCCTCCATTTTAATTTTTAATATTCTAGCATAAATATGATAGACTTAAAATATTTACTAAGATGGAAAATGTTGTAAAGAGGTTATTCATCTTCTAACAAGTTCGCCTTGTCTTAATTTACCTTTTTCTGTTATAATTATAGAAGTATGATATGGATGAAATATGTTGGCTGCTGTATTGTGTGCAAATAATGTGAATCTTATGTGATTTGTTGAGTTAGATGTGAGAAAATGATTGTTAATATAGATAGAAGTGTGCATGTGTAAGTAGATTTATTTATTTGATTCTTGAGACCATGCACCATGCAAAAATTTTGGGGTTGAATAAATAACTTATATGTTGTTTTACCTGTTAAGATTTCATTTATTTACAGCACAAAAAAGAATTTAAAATGATAAATTTTGATGAACTAAATATATATATATATATATATATATATATATAATTGTATTCTGTTGACGAATAAGCTTTAGATGTCTAAATGTGCCTTTGAAATTTTTTTGGGGGATATACGTAAGAACATAATATAAATATATATATATATGTCTATGGTGTCACTCATCGAAGTCAAAAATCTCTTAAGAAATAGATTTTTTTTGTTGGCATTTTAATATGCCTTTCAGGGGAAAACAAATATGTATATGTATATATATATGTATATGTATATGTATATGCATGTATATGTATACGTATACATATACATATACATATGTATACACTTTAAGCTTTTGTTTATAGTTATATATGTTTATTATTTTGAGAAAACGTAAACATATAGTGTTAGTTTTATAATAATAATTTATTAACTAATTAAAAGAGAAAAAAGTACCAAGATCAATAGAATGGAATGAAGAGGTATCATAAAATTTTAAATCCGTAGGTGGTGTAGGCAATTAAAATAAATTTAATATTTAATACCCTTGATGATTAAGATAATATTTAATAATTGTCTTAAAACTATGATGACGTAAATTATTCAACGCATTTGGTGAACATTGGAAATACTAAGAAAAATAATTGTTGGAAAATCTTAAGGGGTTTTGTCATATAAGACCTTGAGGACAAGGTGATAGTTATGCTTAATATCTCGTGGAAAGGCCCGGCCTGTAAAGGCGGTAGACATATTATTGATATGTCAAATCCACAGAAAGGAGAATCTAAGTGGAAACGTTGTTAGATCCTGACTTGGATTAAATATTGTTGTGTTGACATGCATGAATGCATGAGTCGTTGAGGAATGCTTGACAAGCATTGTGATGGCTAGTGACGGTACTTAGGGTATCATTGAGGATATACGGATGTGCAATTCCACAAGTGACCGGGATCATTGCAAACCCGAGTCGTGGTGGCGACTACCCACATACGCATATCCTGACAAAGTCGCAGTCAATCCAAGATCAGTACCAGTAATCCCCCAGTTGGTTTAGGCACATGCTGCCTTCTTGCCCTGCGGGGTGGTGTTGTTGATGTACCATGTAACGCTTGGCCGCTTTCAAGATTAGTGACTGCCCCCACAAACTAACACAAGACTTTTCAGCATGCTTTGTCCTCACTTACACGCTTCCTGGGAAACTTCTTAGTAGGTCACCCATCCCTAAATTGCTCCAAGTCAAGCACGCTTAACTATGGAGTTTTTAAGTGATAGGCTACCGAAAAGTAGATGCATCTTGTTGGTATAGGTAGTACTTATTAATTCCTTTTAGCTATCCTCAACTGTACAGTCCCATACCTGCACAGCCTCTGGATCCCTCTCTTTCTAGTGTGTATTCGATTCATTCATGTGTCCCTCCCGCCGGAAGCTTGCTAGGAGCCGCTCCTTGTCTGTGCTTAGTGTGTATTCGATTCATTCAGGATCCCTCTCTTTCTAGTGTGCATGCGATTACTCCTTGCCCTCGTTAGTGCCCGGGATGTTACATACCACGTTAAGGGATACATCTGGATAATCGCTCAAAGTTGTTGGAAATCTCCATGGAGTTGTGTTTGCATGCATTGTACAACCCTATCATATTGACTTGGGACTATATGTACATTTATTATAGTCATCATGTAAATTGCTATGTATATTCATTAATTGTCTTTTCAGAGATGTATGGAACGTTATGGTATATTATGGTTAATTATTTATTTATAAGCTTACCCTTGCATGTTTGTGTTTGACTACGATGATCGTGGCGTTTCGCTCACGGGAGTAGATGGCCAGTTGATGCCAAACAAGACCTTTTAGCATCGAGCTCGTGCCAGATGTGAGAGACCAAAGTGGTGGTTGGGTGATTGACTAAGAGGCCCAGGAGGCACGTTTTAGTGGAGTATTGGTTATCCGTTATGTTCCGATAGGTGTCATGATTTCTTTCGTTTCTATTTCCATGACAATGGACTTTCGTGAATTGCTTGGAGAGGATTGGCGTACCCCATCACGCCCTTCTAGGGCTGTTGGACGTGCATCTGAATATAGGTGTTTATTCTGTGGAACGCGTCGCCCACGGATGGCTTTTGACAGGGCCAGAGAGACTAATGAGGATGCTCCTTCCACCTCTCCTCACTGTCCTTGATAGGAGTAGGAAGTTATGGCCAGTTAACGAGTAGATGTCATATAGTAGACTTCCCTGCTCCCCGTTTTGATGTATTATCTCTTTTGAGTTGTACTTGATGGCCATGTATGCTTTATTTTGAGATACGTAGATCTTCTACTGATGAGATTGTAGTGCCATGAGGCACCGTATTGTATTTTCGTTGTTGTGCTACTTATGCGTATTATCCAATATATTATATGTTTATGTGTTGAAACTTTTAGATGTTTTCGTTTTGGAAATTAAAAAAAATAATACACGAAAAATTTACACACATTTTTAGTAAACAAATTAATAAGAGATTTCTAAACTTAAAATTGAATCTTTTCCGTAGTGATCGCTAAATCAGTGATATGTAACGACAGCGGCTCGTTACAGTATTTATCATTTACAATAAATTTAAAATGGTTATAATGTTAAGAAAATTATTTTTTTTGGCTTAAAATTATTTTTAATCACATTCGGCCATTCCAAATCAAAATAAGAAAATTTTTATGAAAATTCTAATTATTATTTAAATTAAAAATAAAAGAATTTTTATAACAAAAATTTAACTAATTTAAACTAAGTAGAAAAATTAAATTTGAGTTGTTTTTGATAAATATGACATTCAACCATAATAAAATTTTTAGAATAGAAAAACAAATATTTATTATAATAATTTTTATTAGAATTGAAATAAATGGATTTTATAAAATTACGAAATTTTTTGGATAAGTTTAAGGATTGAAAGTAATAGCATCAAAATTATAGTATAAGTAAAGATTGAATTAAATAAATAATTGGAAAGTTAAAATAAGTAAAAATATGAATTTTTGAGACTTGGAATATTTATATATGTAATTCAGTGTTTTTGTAGAAAAATAAATAATGAAAATCATCATAAATATTATTAATTGGTAAAAAGAAAATTTTATATTAAATTTTTGTAAATTATTTTAACGGCCAAATTATATATTTTATAAATATAAATAAATATGTTTTTAAATAATATTAATTTAATCTAGTTTGATAAATTAGAAAATTAGAGAAAAGAAAGTAAGATATATATATATATATATAACTTTAATTTAGGAGTTTTATAAAAAGCTTATAAGATTTATATTAAAGTATTTTGAGAACAAACTAATTATATGATGGCTTTGTGATTGATGAGCTGAGATATTGGTATTCTTGAGGTTTGAAACAATACCTCTAAAAAGGTATTGATGGTTAAGGACCGGATCGTAAAGGAATTTTTGCCAAATATTTTGAAGAGAAATTATGTGAATATTGTTGAGTCAAACATGCACTAATGGCATATGACGAGCTGATGATGGTGATGATGGACCATGCAATGATGACATGTGTTCTAATGATGAGAAGTTAAAGTTGGTACATTACAAGATGAAGACAGGACCACTATTAAGGTCTATAAGGTATGGTATCGAGTGAAAAGCATCCTAATAGTCAAGGTAGCATCCTAAAGTTGGGACAATCACTTAAACCAGCTTGATAACCTTAACACCTGCTCAGTATCACAAAGATTGATATCATATATACCCTTAAGGAGCTGTTGTGAGCTCATATCTCAAGAATAATGATGATGATTTTGATAATGGTACCATTATGAAGGGGATACGAGCTCCAAATCACTTCCTAAGATTAATGATGTTTGATGATGCTTATTAGCGGGAGTATGGATCCATACGAGTTGTACAAGTCATGGGTAATTTAGGATAACTTACGTCAAATCCTAGGTTCCTCTTTTACTTAAGTTGGGTCAATGTATTTAACTTTGTGCTTGGTTGTGTAAGTTAATCCTACGAACCTTTTGTGATAGTAATTTAGAGATTAAATCACCTCACTCTTTTCTTTTCTTTCTTTTCTCTGTATGTGTTCATGGTATGTTTGTAACAATGGCACACTTCTTAATTATGGTAAGGATACATCTTTAGTATTGTCCACTTGGTGTGTAGAAATATGATGAGTTCTCAAGATAGGATACATTTCGAGGACACATCACCATCAATTCTCGTTTTGTTATTCCCGATGTCTGGTTACTTGCTCCTAGTATCACAATATTGTTAATGCTTATTATTGCCTCATGTAACACTCCAATGTTTTTCTTTTAATTATTATTATTATTATTATTATTATTATTATTATTATTATTTGTTGTTTTGCCTTGTTTTTAATAAAATGATATTTTGGGAAATAGAGATATTGGGCCTTTAAAATGGGGTTTTGTGATTAAAATGTTTTAAAAGTTTTAAGACCCTTGTGTTGGGCTTAGTTTTCATAAGCCTAAGGTTAGATTTAAAAGTCTCTTAAGTTTCTTGAAAACATAAACCTTTTCCTTATTCTCTTTTTTGCCTCTATGGAGATACTGTGTCATTGGAGCCGCTACAGTCAAGGAGTGAGGAACCATAAGAAGAAACTATTATGTCGTTCGCATCATCTTGTCGGAGATTGCCTTTTTTAAGGTAAGGGGGAGTGAGTTATCTCGCTCATGGGCATGGCTTGTGGTTGTGGGTAGAGGGGTTGGCCTTAGACCCCAATTGTTTGTAAATTGTATGATTGTATGTAAAGGGAAATGCGACCTTTCCCAAATCATTGATGTGCTTTTCGTAATTTATGTTTAATTGTGAATATAGACTGTCGTGGATTGTTCTTACTTTTCCTCTTGTACCTAAGTTAAAGATTTAATGGATTTTAAGGAGATTATGAGTGAGTGAGGAATTCATTGAATAGATTGACCATTAAGAAAGGTAATAGGAGAAATTAGGAATTAATTAACCTATTGGGAGTGTTTGGAAACCAAGAAAAATCGTGGGTTGCACGTTCTATGAACCCTTGCAATTTGCAAAAATCATAGTTGGCGCTGAGCATGAGAGAGACAAAGAGTTCTTTGGAGGTTTGGCGCTGAGTGCCAGAAAATTGGCCCTGAGCATCGTGGCACTAAGTGCCAGGATTCGCGCTAAGCGTGGGGAGGTAGGGACCTGTAACACCCTCACTTTTATTAATTGTTTTATTTATTTATTTATTATATATTTAATTCTGAAAAATCGGGAAGGAATCTAAAAATTCTGATCCCCACGGTTAAACTCAGAATATTGAAAACTATCTAATCGTGATTTTCAATAATTTTTCCAAGTTGAAACCCGGAGAAATTCGAAAATGACGATTTTGTCCTTATTTGTCAATACTAAGGGCTGACATGAGAAAAAGATTCAATTGATATTAAAATGTCAAATTGAGTTTAAAATCATGTCATATGTATTAAAATATAATTTTGGGATTTTTTTTGGGAATTTTCTAAAATTCTTGTACAACATGACCAAAATACCCCTAGTTGTTAAATAACCAACTCAGTATTGGTTTGACATCCAAAAATGATGAAAATGATATTTTTAATACATTTCTAGGTAAAATATGTAATTTTAGAATTTTCATAAAAATTTGAGCATTTATTGAATTAAAATGAATTTAATATGAATTTTCTAAGCTTAAAATATATAATATATATATTTATAATTCGAAAAAAAATTAAAATTTATTTTTAGAAATTATTTTTGATGAAAAATATTACATTTGTTCAGATTTATATCTAAATTAATTATTTTGGTATTAAAAGTTAATTTTTTCAAGTTTAGGCGATTTTATCGGTACCGGCTAATTAATTAACAGTCAAAATTTATACTGTAAATCTTTGGGACAGCTGCTATCCCACGTTGCAGCTCTAGAGGGGAGGTGATTCACCACCTATATGTAATATTTGTCCCTAATTAAGCTAAAAAGAAAAATAAAATTTGAATTATTACATAATATATGATGTAATCAATATGGACACCTAAGCCTCTTTTTTTCCTATAAATAGGCATGACCTTGAATTGAGTTTCTCATCCCTCTCCTCCTTTCACCACCGTAGTTCTCCATAGAAAAGCTTTCTTCCTCTAGAAAAAATTCTTTTACTTTGGTTTTATGCTAAAATTCTACTAGTTTTCCAATAACTAGTAAAAAAATCCTCTTCCTAGGAGCTTTGCACCAACTTCTTCACCAACTCTTTAAGGTAATGGGGGGAGTGGGGTTGGTTCTAAATTTCAATTACTTTGCATGTTGGTAGGAAGGGTTTTCCCCTAAACCCGTTTAGGCTTTAGTTTTACTATTAATATTATTGTTATATTATTTGATGTTAAACTTTAAATTTTGCTAAGTTATTATTTTGCTCAAATTTAAATTATTAAATTATACCAAGCTGTTACTCTGTTCAATTTTAGAAAATTAAAATGCACTTGTTAAGCTGTTACTCTGCTCATTTTTAGAAAATTAAAATGCATTTACTAAGATGTTACTTTGCTCAATTTTAGATAATTAAAATACTCTTATTAAGTAGTTATGCTGCTCAAATTTAGACAACCATAGTATAACTATTAAGTTGTTATACTGCTCGAATTTAAACAATTACAGTAGAATTACTAAACTGTTATACTGCCCAAATTTAGAAAAAATATTTTTAGCTATTATGATAAATAATTAAATTATTAAATTATCAAATTTTAGTAATACTCAATTAGTTTAGCAAAAATAGTAGAAGAAATAAACCATAAATCTCATAATATGAAACTAAAGATAGAGATTATTTTATGAGCTATTTATGAATTTATTTTTAGAAAACTACTATAGAAATTTCAGTTTAAGTTCTTATCGTTCAGGTAAGGTCTAAACATACTAATAGACCATCTGTAAAAATTTCATAAATTTTAAAGCTTATTTAGTACTTCTAATTGTGCTCTATAAGTGCCTGTGGACACATTTTTCTTAGAAATACTAAATTTCAAAAATTTTCGAAAAAATTCTAAAAATTCATGATAAGATTCTAATTATTTTTCTAAGTTTAAAAATTATTTTTATGGAATTTTTTGACCATTCTATGATTTATTTCTTAATTATCAGTCTTTATTTTAATTTGTATATCTTTATTTTTATTGAATTATTGCTTATGTGCTTTAATTTGAATTATGAATTATGTGAATGATATGTATGGATCAAATCTCTGTAATATAAAGCAGAGATATTGGTAGAAATTATACTGGTGCTCAAATACTTGAGACCAGAATGAACCTTTAGAAATTAATAGATTAGTGAGTAATGTAAAGCAAGGGACATGCAGTGGCATGACATCCTGTTGGGGAAGCTAGAGTTTGGTACGCTGAGGAATGAAAGGCAGGGACCCATTTGGGAGGTCTCGGGGGTAGGCATCGAGTGGTGAAAGTCCTAATAGCCAGGGTAGCGCCCGTGAGTTGGGATATTCACCTGACCAAGCTCGATAACCCCGACAACTACTTAGCATTCTGGGATTGGTTCGAGAGTATACCTCTATAAATGGACGTCCTGACTGATATTTGTTCCTCATTGATGATGAGGACTGTACCATGTGATGATGTTGATGAGGTATATGTACTCCCAGTCACTTCCCAGGTTCTGTTAAGAACTATTACTCACTGATGGGAAGTATGGATCCATACCAAGTCAAGGGTAGTGTAGTATAACTTAGAATAAACCCTAGGTTCTCTTCATTAATTGTATTTAAATTCCTACCATACATGTGAAAGTGATTTAGAACAAATCACCTTACTCCATTATTTTTGTTATGCATGTTCAATTGTGATTGTTGAAGATGACGACAATACCTGATGTTGCTGAGGACGAGTCAGAGGATATTCCTCCAGATTTGAAGACCTAGTTTATAATATTTTCTTAAGGGATAGGGTAGATAAATACTGCTCTGTATAGGATCCCTTTTTATGTATTGGGTTAGGTAGTATATGTCTTTTGATGTACTTTTGTTTTCTCTTCGACTATTATGTATTACTCAAACCATGATGTACAGTTGGATATATATATATATATATATATATAAGCAGTTTTTATCATTTCACTTCTATTTCTAAATTCTGTTTTGCTAGTACCAAAGAAAAAAAAAATTACTCACATTTTCATCAACTTAAAGTAATAATTAAATTAATATGAATTATATTAAGAATTAAAGGAGTGTTACAAGAGCAACCCCTGGTCCTCTGAAGGTTTGGCATTGAGTGCCAGAAAGTTGGTGCTGAGCATGAGTATGACATTGAATTCCTTGTAAGAGTGGCGCTAAGCACCAGTCTTTTGGCGTTTAGCATAGACCTACCAGAGAGTGGGTTTGGAAGTAAAGTGAAGTGGCGCTAAGTGCCAAGGGTTTGACGCTAAGCGTGATCCCCTATGACGCTAAAGATGATGTTGTTGATCTTCTATGCTTATTTCTTGTATGATTGTCATTGTTTGGATGTCTCGTTGAATTTACGTCTTGTGTTTGTTACTTACCTTGAGAAAACTAAGCATGATATAAATTTGTGTTAATGTTCTACGATAAAAACCTATGAAATCTTGTGAGCATTGTATGAGATCATGCATCATAACATTGAGTCATGTGGAGAAAGAAAGTGTGTGGGAATTTAGCTGATGGAGGCTAGGATGGGTTGTCTAACCCTAGCCTTAGGGGTGGTACCTGGTGTGGAAACTTCAATGGCTCATGCTGATCTCATGGAGCTGGACCGTACTTGCAAAACTGAGTAACCCTGACTAGTCACCGAAGAATATCACACTAGTTGAGGGTGCGAAAATTGAAGGCATCGGTACTAATGATATAACACCCTAATAAACAACACCTTTATATATACATTTTTAGAAATCAGAGTACGGATAATATAAATAATTGAGTATAAGATTATGACATTTGTAATGTCATTACTAATACATTTGCTTTACGAATTCTATATACAGCCCTAATATAATATAATTACATGTAACAAAAGAGGAATCTTCATATTAGAGAATAATTACACAAAAGATCCCATCCATAACTAAATATTCTTCAAAATGCATAAACTATATCCTTTCTGTACAGTCAATTACAAAACATGATGTCTTTAAGGTAAAACTTTAGTTGTCCTCATCTGTCAATCTAGAACATAAACACTAAACTAATGAGACAATGTCTCAGTGAATGCTAAAACACATGCAATAAAGTTAATGGAATTCATACATAAATAAATCATAATAAACGTCAAATTACTTTCCTTAAACATACACTTTTCATTACATTCTATTATATAAATAACCTGTAAATTTACTATTTTTTGTCTTGTGGCAAAATATTGAGCTCAAACTTTCAAGGAGCATTCTCCTTGTTCTTATGCCATGACCTCTTATTTTTATACCTTTCTGGTCTAAGAGGTTTAGCCACTAACCTTTGGAGAATAGGAAGTGAAGGAACTCGCCTATTCACCCAAAGAGGGCATGTCAATCTTATGCATGTGTTCCTTTAATTACAACTCAATTACATTACGACCTCGTATTTATATCCCCCTCCGGTCCGAGGGGCTCTTTTTTTAAAACTACCACTTTTGATATTTATAAAGTCTCTTATTCTTTTTAAACTCAAAAGAGACCTTTCGTACATGACATTACGCAAAACATATTCTCATAAAATCATTAGTTATATTGAAAACAATAAACATATATTAAATCATGTATTTAAAATTCATATTTTGTTCTAGGGGTTTGGCACTCAGCGACATATTATTTTTGCTCATTGACAACCCTCTTGCCCAGTAAGATAACATGGCTGCCCAGCGGAGCCCTGTCTCGCCCAGCGGATAAAATTGCTGCCCAGCGGCATGCTCGACGCGAACATGGGTATATGGAGTGCAATTTTCATTCCCTTGACTATTAATCACTATACAACCATTCCAAAGCAATATAATAAACTCATAAATACTTATACACATTGTTTAATCATGAAATATATCATAGTAACTCATCAATTAGGCAAATCACCCAAAAAAAAAATCCAAATTTCTATTATAGGGTTCAAGAACCCTTAAACCTTTAATCCATCATTCCTAACTCCAAATCAAGTGAGATTATGGAAAGAAGATGAATTAGAAGCACTCACTATTTGCTTTTAGTAGTGAGTGGATGGTCGGATTTACTCTTCCCTTCTTCTTCTCCTCTTCCTCTTTCTTTCTCCTCTTTTTCTTCTTTTCTCCTTCTCTCTCTTCTTTTTCTCGTGTGTGTGAAGTGAGGGTTTGTGTGTATGAGTGGTCTTATAAGGGTCAAAATCATTATTGGGCCTAAACTACTTATTGGACCTTAATGGTTATTATGCCCATAATTATATCTTATATTATGCAAAGCACTCCTAAAACAACATAAAAGAATATTATTTATGTAATAATAATAATAATCTATTTGTGAGGGATGTTACAGATGACACTTCTTATGACCATGCATTTACTCCTAGTCTACTTTCGAGAGATACTTAGATTGATACCACATGTGCATAAGAAGTAGAAGATAAGTGGCATTGCATTACATATGTTTATGTGTTTTTAAACCCTACAAACTAATGTTATTCTAATTTTGCATGTGTTGTGAATTCTATCCATTTTTATTGTCATACTTTGAACATGATGTGAGATGTATCTCATTCCTTTGTTTTCTAGTGTTTTTTTGTCTATGTCTATGATACACAGGTGATGTCTAACAGGACCTTAAGGAAGAGTCTTAGAGTAAAGGCATTGGCCTCGTTGCAGTTGAATTTATTGTTGCTTAGGTTGGTATACTCTAATAGGATTGTGACATCAAGCTTGGTTTATTACTATTTTATGTCCTTAGCTTTTGAACTTAGCATTAATAGTTTTACTTCTTAATTTAGTTTATTTTCAAAAACTTGTAAGGCCAATTGTGGGCCAATATATCTTTTTATTAATTAGTAAAGTATTTTATGGAGTTTAAGTTGATATGAGTTATCCATGTAATGTCCTTTATCATGTGAAGAAAAAGAGTTTAAATTACTGTTTTATTCCGCAAATGAAAAGTACACTATATTTTCCATAATATTTACTTAATAATTAGTTTGGGGGTAAAAGGTGTCACACCTCGCCAGTTGGTATGTTAGAACAACTCTTGCTCCACCTTCACCACCCCTTGAGGATTTCTTCATGATCAATGCACATGTTGTCTTGATTGTCTAATACTACGATCTATCACCATCACCTCTTATAGTCCCTAGACAAAAGACTTCTTCTAATTCTCCTTCATACTCAGCTGCTTATTACCTTGGCTTGGCGAATAGATGGCTAAATCTCACGTCTTCACCTTTTAGTATTCTAGGACAACCTCTATTGAGTAGCTAATTGCCTAATGGACACGTGATTGATGTTGAGGGAGATAATGTTGATTCTAATGATGAGGAGAGGGATGGTTTGTAGTGTATATACTGCTCTGACATAAGCCTTTTTTTTTTTTTTATCTTGATTGTACATATAGAAGGGGTAGTTAGGTTCTTTTTGGCATATATATTTTCCCGATGACAATTTATGTTACTTTTACCCTTAGATGACTACGTCTTATATGACACAGGTTTATGTATGATGGCAATGTATGTTATGATCGATGTATGATATGTATGAATGACAGATGTATGTACTATTATAATTATGTGTTTCTTTATCTTTCTACTACACAACGTTAATTATTTAATCAACTCACTTTCTTATTTTAATTAAGTTTAAATAAAAAGGAAAAAATTTCATCTTAAATTTTTATTAGAGTACAAACTTATTTATTATCTATAAGAAAACTCAACCCCTGGCTAACATGTGTAGCTATTTCCTTCTTTTGCTTCCTGCCCTTTTTGCCAAAACTCGGTTCTCACAAATTTCTTTCAGCTACCTTTTTTTTATATCTCTTAACAATTAATATCTCTTAAATAATAATAGTTTTAAATACTTTCTTTTTCTTTTTCAGACATTGCAGTGCTTTGTCTTGTCATTCTCATTAGAACTATAAAATAACGTGAGAAACTAAAAATAAAAAAACTTTACAAAGCTTCCACTACACACATACTTCTATTTCTTCTTCTTCCTCAATTGCTTAGGTTATGGGTGAACTAGTAAGACATGTATAGCATTTTACTTTGCTTTTTGTTCTTATCACTTCATCTTTATTCTACTCACATTTTGGGCTTTTTCGTTTGCACCTGTTTGGGTGAGTTAATCTGTATTGTGTGGATTTTTCTTCCACTGTGACATTATCTTTGAAAATGTTTGAAAGGGTAATGGTATGCTTGAACCGGTTAAAAAATGTTTAAACGGTTTAAAAAAAATCTTTGTGAGGAAATCTTTATTGTCATAAAAGGGTAATGTTTGAACGGGTTAAAAATTGACAAAATTATACTTCCTAACAATATATTGATTATTCATAAATGACAATATAGATAATGAACACGTTACTATCTTAATTGTAGAGAATGAATTACTTCTATTTTTTTCTTCTAAAAAACACTGCTATTTCATTGCAAAGGTAGAAAAAATTGCTTTCTTAAAAACTCCACTATTTCATTGCTAAACATTGAGCCAATCTCAGTTGTGTTTCACCCAAATAGAAGTATGTATATCTATTGAGCTCTATAATATCATCATTTGAAATGAGCCAGCATCATTTAACTTACTAGTTTCAAACTTGCTGTGACAGTAATTTTTTTTTTGTAAACTCGTTTACTTCCATGGTTCTTGTAATCTACTTACGCCATATTTCTTTTTTAATTTTAGTACATGCTACTATCTAAATAGAAAATGAAAGGGGGGAAGAATTTTTTTTTAATATATGTAAGCAGTACATGTTGCTACTTGCCAATCTACTTACGCTATATTTCTTTCATGGCATATTTCTTTTTTTAATTTTAGTACATAGCATGTAAGGTAAGTTCAATTGGAGAAGTTAATGATGGCAAAGAAACATGGAAATTAGCTGTAAGGATCACAGATATTTGGTGTGTTGAGAGATCACCAAAGGCATTAACCATTAACATGGTCTTCATGGATGATAAGGTAATATTAATTTAGTTGTGTTATGTACTATTTATTTGGGGCATGGACATTGTTAAATTGCATGACATAATCTATTTTTTAAATACATGTTGTTGTCCAACATGGTGAATTTGAAAAATGGAAAACAACGCTTCAAGAAGGAAAAACCTATGTTGTGCAAAACTTTGAGGTGCATAGTAATGATGGCCAATATAGAATTTCTAATCATAAATATAAGTTGATTTTCACAAAGGCCACAATCGTTAAAGAGTAGGATGTTCCTTCAATCCCTGATTGTGTGTACACTTTCATTGATTTTGAGGGCATCAATACTGGAGGTGCATCACCAGACGTGTTAATAAGTAATTTCTAAGTTATCAACCAATTTTATATTACCCTTGTCACATTTAAGTAGATGTTTTGACAAATTTCATTCTAAGATTATTGGTAAGTTTGCTAAGTTAGTGCATTCCTAGGGTGACGATAAATTGAAGAAGGCAATTCTTTGGCTGAGAGACCATAGGTAAATGAATGTAATAGGTTATAATTACCATACTCTTTTATAAATATTAATCTTTATTTAATGTGTATATCTGTTTGGTATTCTTGTATGATAGATGCAATATGTTGAACTGTACTTTATGGGGTGAATATGCCTTTAAAATGACGTTTTTTTTTTACAAAAGCACGAATGTGGTCCTATTGTGTTATTATTAACACTCACGAAGATTAAAGTCTCAAATGGTTAGAGTAGTATCTAATGTCTTAAGTAAACTTATTTTGTTCTTTTACTTATTTCTCTTTGTATTTTTTGGTTTAAACAATCTTTGGTGTTTATTAGGTAAGTATCCTTTGACAGTACAAAACTCAATGTTTGGCTCTAAGCTTTACATTAATAAGGACATTAAGGAGATTCAAAGTTTTAAAAGCAAGTAAAAGTATTGTAATACAAAATAGAGAATTATAATATTCAAACATATGACTTACATTCATCAAATAATCACAACTTGGATCTAAACAATGTCAATGACTCATTTAGTAAAAAGATGACTCAATATAGTTCATCTAATGAGGACAGGTTTTTTTAGAATGTTGTGATTAAGAGTGTCTTAGAAATAAATTGAATTATGCAGGTGATTATTGCATAAAAACATGTTTTTATGAAAGAATAATTATAAAGTATATTGGTCTGACTGCTAATAAAGTTGTACATCCTTATCTTTTTTAAAATAGGAATGATATTTTGCTACACTTGGTACTATTGACAAAATCTTTGATCCAAAGTTGCTAGAGTCCTTGACTCCTGCAGACTTCCATCTCGATGATCTTTTGTCGTAGGATATTAATTCCTTTCAAATGTCTTCAACCAAATTGAAGAAGCACATAAAAACTAAATGTGTTATAGTGACGTTATGGTGGTAAGCTAAACCTTTGTTGACTATATATCTTTTGAAGATGTCAATATAGTTTTGCTATAAGCCTGCAAGGAGGGTGGTGATTTTTATGTTTGTCCTTACTATTACCATGAACAATGCTGCTTTGGCTAAGGATAGTGGTGGTTTTTGTGTTAGTCACTACTATTTAGTATTATGATTGTTCTTTTGCTTTTTTTGTCTAAAGGCCTATTATAATGGCAAATGATGATTGAAGTGTATGTAGCATTGATTGGTGGGATTTGTGTATGATCTACTAGGATTCAATATGGCGATTATCATGTATTTTGTTTATCTACATCGAATGGTAATTTGGTGTTGCATGTCAAATGTTCAACTCTTTTAATAGAAAGTGACCTATTTCAAGTTCTAAGACACTTGTCATGTTTGAATTATGTTAGAATAGTTTAGAATGATATAAATTCAATGGTTACTGCCACAAAATTGGCTATAACTTCATGCACAATTAAGAAAATTGTGTTTGGTATGTTAATCAATTTCTAAACATGAACATTCATGGCTCTTTATTCATCTTTTGATTAATATACATAACAAGTGAAGGTAAAATACATGATTGGTTTTAAAAGTGGTATGACCCATACATTTTTTAGGTTATGTGAAAGAATGGGAGAAAGGATCTCCTCCTTGAAATTTTGACATGATTGAGGTATGCTCTTGTGGTCTATTGTCTCTATTTTTGTTTTTTTATACTTGGTCCACTGTCTATGTTACTATGTTATATAAAAATACACATATATAATTACTTATATTTTTACTTATTCCATTGAATTAATTTTGTATATCTACTTTTTGTTTTTAAATTTTAATTTTATCTTGTGTTTTAAAATCTTATTTAAAATAACAAAACTCACCATGCACGAGATATTTTGAACGTGTATTTTTATATTAATGATAAGAGAAATTAGAAGTTAAAGTTAATGATAAAAGATATTTTGAAAGAATTGAACGCTTTGTTTGGTAATTTAGCAAAAGAGTGGAGTATCTTCTATTCTATTCACTTGGAATTGCAAGGATCAATTAACTTATTAGTTTCAAAACTTGCTGTGACATTAATTTTTTTTTTTTAACTCATTAATTTCCATGGTTCTTGCCAATATACTTATGCACAAGCAAAATTTTTTGGCTTTGGAATAGGTTGATGGGGAAAGGTGTATCAAATAAGTGACACAAATAGGTTTTAAAAAATGTGAGCTCATAAGTTTTTGCAGGTTAGTGATTATGTATATCTATTGAGCTCTTTAATATTTTTTTATTTTTTTAGAAAAGGAATAAGCTATCATCATTTGAAATGAGCCACTATTAGTTAACTTATTAGTTTCTAACTTGCTATGACATTAATATCTTTTTTTTAAAACTCATTTATTTCCATGGTTCTTGCCAATATACTTACGCACAAGCAAAATTTTTGGCCTTTGGAATAGGTTGATGGGGAAAGTTGCATCAAATAAGTGACAAATGGGTCTTAAAGAGTGAGCTCACAAGTTTTTTGCAGGTTAGTGATTATGTTGTTTCTAACCATTTGTGCTACTATTTAGTAGAAAAGTTTATCATTTGATGATTTGAATATATAGTTGTTTTATTAACTATTACTTAGTAGGATGTCTTTACTACACACTAAACATGGGAGCACGAGAACACTTTTTAGACATTGGGAAGCAATTTTTTGCTAAGTATACGAAGTTGACAACTTTTGAGTAGAAAAGTATCGTTGTTCCATTGTTGCAAGGAAAAAAGACTTTTACTTAACATTGTATTTTGCACATTTTGTACAATGGTCAGACATTGTTCTTACTCTATTATTCTTATAAAGCATTCATGTTTTGATCTCCTATTGTCATTGAGCAACAAAGATATATCTAATTGCATATGAAAAGCAAATTGTTATATAAATACATTGTCTCAAAACAAAGGCGTAGAAATTAAACCAATGCAACCTGTGTGAACGCACAAGTAACTAACTAGTTTTCTAAATAAAATCAATTAACTTAGAATAAAGTCTATTAAGTGTTGGATTTAGAGTTGATGTGATTGGGTGTCATACTTCCAATAGCATAAAACAGGATTTGAGAAATAACACATCATGCACAATGCAAACAAGTAGTGGACATTAACCAAACATAAATTCATCCAAAAAAAGAAAAATCTAAAAGCTTGAAATTTACACCATCTTCTGCACTAGCATCAATTGCTTCTTTGCCTAACCTTCTGTCCTTAAACTCCATTTTCTTTTTCCAGACGGTTGGAGAAATGGTTGTCGATGTTGCTAGCAACGTAGATATCATCATTGGAGATGCCAAGGGCACACCAGCATCATGACGTGAAAGTGGTGGGCAGAAAGAACTAGGGTTAGGATAAGGGGTTGAAGATAACAGTGTGCAAAAGTGTGAGGGATTGAGGTTGTAGGTGGTGGCAGTGAAGAAGATGAGGTTGTCGACGATGATGATGGATTGAATGGAGAGATTACAAGAAAAGAAAGAGATGTCCCACTGGAGACGATGAGAACAATGTAAGATATGAACTAGGTGAACAATTTTCGCTAAACAATAAGGAGCTTTGAAGAAAAAATAAAGATGTTATGATTATAATTACAATATATGCCATCGTGTTTTAGCTTATTGCTTTTATTTTTTTGAAAATGACTTTTATTTTGTTTTCAATTTTATGCACCTTTCTAAGAATGTTTATAAAAGAACTATTTTTCGAAACTTAAAGAAACATATTTGCATCACTATTTTCAGTTTTCATTGAAAATGAAAACAAAAAATATGCAAACCAAACAACCCTTTAGAAAAAAGCTTAACTAATGTGGTTTTGGCTCAAAATGCAAATTAAATTACAAATTGTTGAACACTTTGGAGACCTTTGGATATGTTGGTTGAACCATATGGAAATCATTTCCTTAAAATACAAGAGCCCATTAATCTTTCATCGACTTTATGTCATACATGAAAAAGTGAAGAAAGAAACACGTTTTTACATCAATACAACTAAGTTTTGAAAGATTAATGGACTCTTAGGTTGTCTCTTTGAAAGTTTAAGAATGATACTTTGAGTTTTCAATTTGTGTATTCATCACATACAAGTGATTTCATTTTGACTTTTGTCTAAGGATTTGTTTGGGAGGGAGGTATTTCTCGAAGGGTTTTGAATGTGAGGTATCCTACATAGTCTTTTCTAAGCCTTTGTAAGGTATCCATGGTGAGTGCTTAAAAAGATTAAAGAAAAATGATTTTTTTTTCTTGGTGGTGTTTATAACATCTCCTAACGTCACATGAGACTAATTAACTATAAACGCAAAAAAGAACCATTAAGTGCTTGAATAGGGATTATGAGGCAACATTTTTAGCTCTATCCAATAGCCCAAGATGGTTCAATTAACACATCCATAGGGGTATCAAGTGTCTAAGGTCCAAGATTTAATTTTTCAAGTTATGTCTTTGGTAAAAATTAAAGTTTTGAACTTTGTGAGTTCAAAACACTTCCAAATAGTACCAAAGCATAAAAATCACCAAGTATATATATATATATATATATATAGATAGATAGGTAGATAGATATATCAAACCATGTAAGAACAACATGAACACACCAAGAGCATTCACAAAATAGTAGCAATAATTTTTGTGTACTACACATGCCAAAAAAATTAAAAGATGGAAAGCTTTTGGCATTCTAGTAAACATATATGAACGTATTCACCATTTTAAGCTTAAAAATTATCAAGAACATCATTTTCACACAAGAACACAAGTAATAGTTAAGCAAGAAAAATAAAGGGATTTAGGCTAAGTTTTCCTTACCCTTGAAGATGTCTTGAAAAAGATGGATAAAACTTGAAAATAGCTTGAAACCACCACAAAAAATGCTTCCTTTGTGACGAACCACCAACACCCAAGCATTTTGGACCCAAAATAAAAAGGAAAAAAAAGCAAAAGAAGATGGTGAGAAGAGAGGGGAACATTGGCGCATAAGAGGAAAGGAAGAGAAAGAGTGATAAAGCTCACAAAACACTTGAAAGATGGTGGAGAATAAAAGAACTTTGTCCTTGGAGATAAGGAATGGTGTGGAACCTTGAAGCCTTGAGCTTCTATGACAAAAAAATGGAAGAGAATGGGTGAGGAAAAGAAGGCTATATATTCGACCAAGTGAGGAGAGGATTGGGAGAAAATGAGTGAAGTGATGAAAACTAAGAGAAGGCTGTATATTTGACTGTCTACTCATATAAAATAGTAAAAAACTTTTACTGTCTGTTTCACTACACAATATAAGTTTTAGTTGAATTAACTACTAAAACTTATATAGAAAATTCATTTAATTAAATTTATAATTTAAATTATATTTTCACTTGTAATTATTATTAATCAAGTAAATTAAAGATTAGGAAAAGTAGGGTGTTACAATGTTTGTAAAGACTTGCAAGATATACTAAAAAATCTTAGAAAGACTCTAAAGACTGGATGTAGGTTATAGTGGTAATGACTGAACTAGTATAAAAATCATTGGTGCACATTTTCTTACCTCTAAACTCTTATATTCAGTTTTGTTGAATAATTTCGTGAATTTTATTGTGGATTTCATTCATTTAGTGTCATAATCATATCATTGTGCATAAAACTCATTCTCTCTACGCCTTTAACAATCAAAATCAGTTTACAACTAATTAAAATCATGTTTGGAGGAATTGGACTGATTTTTTTGAAAAACTTTTAACAATCTAATCACCCCTTTCTCAAATCGTTTCGCCATTTGTCTAACAAGTCCAAATGCATATGCTTAGGCATGAGAGTTTAGGATTAGGTCTATTGTGAGAAGACACAATTGATACATTTGCAGTAGGAATCATTGACAATTTTGAGACATTATCTATCAAGCCTCGAGGTCGATATCTAGGAATGCCCCATGGCATAAGTTTAATTCTAAGGTCAAAGGAGGTGTAATCCCCATTGAATTCACAATAGTTTGTGAACTTATAATTGGTTGTGTAGATGTTGGTGCAACACTAACATTTTTTACATTGGAAACATATTCAAAATTAGTTGTCACAATTGAAATATTTACTAACAACATTTCCTAAACTAGGAGGATTTACAGGAGGATTCAGAATTTGACTAACTCGAAAATAATATCTTCAACCCTTAAAAAGATTCTAAGTGTCCACCAACACTAAGAAAAAGAACATAGATAAAAATTAGATGGGTGAAAAAGAAAAATAAAATAAAAATAAATCTAATGTTAAATGAAGATGAGATACATATGCATTGCCCCGTATCCATATCTAGATATGATCTATCAGTGAGTTATAGCATGGAGACAGGATAAATTTTCTCATTGATGGAGACGTCTAAATTACCTACTATAACAAGTTACATCCAGTTTTATGTATTTATATTTTCACCTCAAATGAATTGTAAAAATTATGTCACGTGCACCTGATCTTTATGTTGGCCTCCTACACACTTTTCTTTAGTTTTGGCTTTATTTCACTTTGTATATTACATTATCATTTTAAGTGTGCATTTCTTTTGCTAATAAAATATTATTGAAATTATGCCTAAAAATATAAATAATTTAAATATTAATTAATATGTATATAATTATTATGGAATTTTTTAATAATATGTCTAACACATAAACATTATAAACATTATATATATA
Source organism: Spatholobus suberectus (assembly GCA_004329165.1). Taxonomy (NCBI): domain Eukaryota; kingdom Viridiplantae; phylum Streptophyta; class Magnoliopsida; order Fabales; family Fabaceae; genus Spatholobus; species Spatholobus suberectus. Next base: position 50,410,509 of record CM014732.1, read on the forward strand.
TATATATATATATATATATATATAATTATATTATAAACTTTAAACTTAATATTGTTTTCATAGATAAAGTAATTTTTGAAATAACACAAAAAACTTAATAGTTTTATTTTTTATAAATCACTTTTCCAAACATTAAAACATAATAAAATTTAGAATTAAAAAAATAAATAATAACTTTTTATTATTTTCCCTTTTTATTTCTTTTAAATTTATATTTTAATTATATTTTAATATATGAAAAAATGAGTTGTAACCAAATAAAAAATTAAATAATTGAGTTTTATTTTCAATTAGTTTTTTAATTCTAACTTGATAGAGACTATGTTTGGTATAAGTAGCTAAAAGCTAGCTAAAGCTGAAAAATTAACTGGTAGCTAAAAGTTGAAAGCTATTAAGCTAACTTATTGAATTATAAATGTTTAGTAAAATTATTTATTGAAGTAGTTGATAAATGTAAAATGTTATAATAGACATATTTATATGATATTTGTATATAATTTTAATTTTATTTCATTGATAAATATATATATTTTGGGGGTATTTATAATTTTAGTTTTTTAATTAATTTTATACTCTTGTAATTTTTTTAGATCAATTATTTTAATTACATTTTTTATTTTAATTATTTTAATAAAATAAATATTGTAACATAATAGTTAAAATAAACCATGTAAAATAAAAAATATCTAAAAAATAATAACAAAAATAAAATAAAATAAACCTATTATCTATCATTATTAATATCATATGTAACAAAAGGGTGAAAAATAAAATCCTACCTTATGTAAAAAAAAGAAGATAAAAATAATAAACCCTACCTTATGAGTGGAAGAAGAAAAAAAAACCATCTTATGTAAAAAAAGATTAAAAAATTAATAAATATTTTAAGGACAAAATGAGTAAAGTTTATAGATCAATTAGGATAAAATTAAGTTTTAAGTTTTCTATTTTCAAAAGGGTAAAGTTTAGGGGAGTTGAGTACTCTTTTTCCTTTATTTAAATAAGTAATTTGTCAAATTTAACTGAGTAAAAAGTTGGACTTATTAAATAAATGGTTAATAAAAGATATTTTTCTAATTGAAGTTATAAATAATTAAATGAAAGAATTATATGTGATGGTAGAAAGAACAACAACGGTAGAAAAAAGAAGGAATGAAACAGTAGAAAAGTCTCAAGGGTTTGGGTCGAAATGGTGGATGGGTTTGGTATTTGTTCATCCTACTGAAAAGTCACATAAAATCTATCATACAAAATAATCAATCGAAATTAGTATGTTTTTTAATACCAGAAGACTTTTGATAAGTCATAAAAAATCTCAATTGAATACCACTGATTTTGTTATCTTTTAAAAAAATCTTGATAGTCCTCATTGAATATTACAAGACTTATTTATATTATTAAAAAGTCTTAATTGAATAGCACAAGACTTTTTTTATCACAAAAAAGTCTTTTAACATCCTTTAAAATCTCAATTCAATACACCCCCCTAAGTTGTAAATTTATTCATTGTAAAATATTGATTTTTTATTTTGTATTATTTTTTAATTTTTACCATTCAATTTATTTATATTTATTTTTATTCATTTATTTACTTTTTAAGATTTTTTTCTCAATAAATATCTATGAAAAATTTAAGTGTTTTCAATTTCACAAAATTTGGCTCTTATACTACACTAAATCATTTAGCATTTAAAATAATTATAAGAAAAACACATTCATGCATTTTACATTTCATGATAGGTAAATAATTTTTTCCACATGTCAATGTCATTTTTTTTTAAATATGTTATATTTAAAAAAAAATCTTTCTAATTTTTACCACTAATTGTTAAAAAATACTTTAAAGCTATATTATGTTCATTTAAGTATAACTCCATTTTTTGTATTTCCAACAAACTGCTCAGACTTAGTTTGACACATTCATTAGTCCATCTTTGTCTCACAATCACCATTTACCTTTTGTTTGCATAGTTATCTCATGTAATATTTAAACTTCATGTAAAATTTACCGTTTAAATAACAGTTGACTGGCCGTATAAATAATTCAATGCACGTGTTTTCATACATATTTTTCAACCGCTACGAAATTGTCACTCATGGAAAAATGGTTTATAAATAAAACTTACCTTCTAATTGTCTCGTTGCTTGATTCCTACCACACTAAAAAAAAGGATACATTTAATTTAACATGATCCAATGGCAGACCAATATTTCAACTTTGGTCAATCAAGTGGCATGATCTGTTCATTAATGGCCCGTGATTCGCTTCGTAAAACAGAGGCCCGAGCATTAAATGTAATATCAGTTAAATCAATTAAATAAGGTTTAATTATTTTTTTGGTTTCTATAGTTGCGCGAACTTTACTTTTTAGTCTTTATGTTAAAAATAATTTCTTTTAGTTTTTATACATGTACTTTCAATATCAGTTTGGTCCCTACCGTTTTAAATCATCACAAATTGAATAAAAAATGCCATAAAATATCAATTTGTGACGGTTTTTTACCGCCAATTTTCGTATTGTGAGAGTTTACTTTTACCGAATTAAAACATACTTGATGACAAGGACCAAATGGTATTAAAAATGCATGTATAAGGACTAAAATAAATTATTTTTAATTATTAGGACTAAAAAATAAAGTTTACATAACTATAAGAACCAAAAAGATAATTACACCATTAAATAATTTGGTCAGTTATTTACTTTGATTTGTAGTGTAGCTTTGTTTCCGTTTCTGGTCTTTTGGCACATTTATCAATAATAAAAAAAAAGAAATCTTTGGCTAAATTTATAAATTGTGCAAAAGTAGACCCTATGGAATAAATATAACAACTTCACTAGCTAATGGCTCCTACAAGTTGTCCGTAATCTTTATGGGCCATTGGATTTTAAAAAATACATCTCAACGGCAATAGCTCATTTTGCCCATGGATGGAGGCAAATTCACCATCTCCATGCTAAACTCCACCATGATCTATCTACCCAAACAAGCGTTAATCTAAAAATAGCATATCATCTTCCCCATAAGTCAGAAACTCAACCTCGGACTCAGATCACATTACATTACATACATACATGGCTTGTTCCCGCATTCACTTCAACCTTCATCTCCCTTTCCCCTCCGATTCGGCGCAAATTCCGTCCATATGTCACTCTCCCTCTCACCTCTCTCTTTTGCTCTCACCCTTCCCTCTCTTCACAACACCAAAGGCAATAATAATAAAATAAATACTTCGTTCCACTTTTTAATTTCCCATTTATTTCGTTTCATTTATTATTTTTTTTATGGGTTTGTTTGCTCCCATATTTATTACGTTAGATTCGATTCTTGATTCCAACACATACGCACCCTTTTTATTCGTTGTGTCGTTGCTTTCTTTCGCCACTCAGATCGCTTACTCCAGTGCTCCACGGCGTACGTGTGGTGCGGTGTGCTCTCACATGACTATAGAGGAGAAGCCTCTCTCTGAGAACCGAATGCTGGTTAGTTTTCTTCTCTTTTTGTTTGTGATTTTGCCTAATGGGTTTATGGGTTTTGGGTCTGAGAAGAAGAAATGGAGGGAAAGAGGCAAAGGTTTTGTGTTTTTGGTTATTTGTCTGTGGTGCTTTGGTTGGTTGGTTTATCTGTTTGTTGGGTTTTGGTTTTTGGGTTCTGTTGGACTTTTTTTTTTTGTAAAAAAAAATTATTTCGGTTTTAGCTTCTGGGTTTATGGGGTTTTGCTTGTTTGGTTTCTGAGAAAGGGAAATGGAGGGAGGCTGGGAGGGGAGTTAAATTTTGTTTTTTTGTTTTTTGTTTTTTTTGGAGATTTATCTGTGGTGGCTTAGTTAGTTAACTAATCTGTTGTAAAGATTTTTTTTTTTAATTATTATTATTCCTCTTTTGGTTTTGGCTATGGGTTTATGGATTTTTGGTTTGTTTGGTTTCTAATTATTATTTATTTATTTATTGAGATTTATGTATGGTGGTTTAATTAGTTAACTGATCTGTTGTAAAGTTATTCCTTTTTTTTTTTTTTTATTTGTTTATTCCTCTAATGGTTTGGCTTCTGGGTTTATGAAGAATGAACTTTTGGGGTGTTTGGTTCAAGAAAAAAAATGGAGGAAGGGAGCTAATTTTTGTTTTTGATGATTTATCTGCAAATTGAGTTTTTGGATTCATTTTGTGCTTTTCGCTTCTGGGTTTAAGGGTTTTTGCTCTGGTTGGATGCTGAGGGAAAAATAATGGAAGGAGTGGATGTGTGTGTGTGTATGTGTATTGGTGATTTCTCTGAGGTGGCTTGTTTGGTTGATTTCTCTGTTTATTGGGGTTTTGAAGGTGTATGTGCCTCCTCATCCGTTGATCAAGCACTGGGTTTCAGTTCTTAGGAATGAGCAAACTCCTTGTCCCATCTTCAGTGAGTGGCAAAGTTTCTATTTTTGAGCAATATTCTGTAATTTGAGTTGAACATTGACCTGATTTTGTCACTACATTTGACATACTAACAGCTTCATCACTTTAGTTAACTCAATGCCTACTTTCCTGTTTAATGCTTAGGGTGTGTTTGGGTTATAGTTCCGTTGAACGTAACCAACATTTTTTTCAATCCATCAGTGTAGTTGCTTTCTGTTTTGTGCTTTGGAAAGCGTAAACGGACGTTTGAGGCCTTTGAAACGGCAATCCAAACACACACTTAATAGTATTATTGCTTCTTGATGAAAACATGCAGCTGGTAGTGTTGTTTTTAACTCTCATTTGGTCTTTTAGTTTGATAAGGTTGTGAGATTTGTCAAACTATTGATTCAGTTGAATTGTTACTGTCAAGTGTGGAAAGAATGTGTGAGTATGACTCGTTAGTTGTTGCCACCACAAACAACTAATCTTATTAGAGTGCCTTATTGCAGAGTGTGATTGATAGTTTTTCAAATTTCATTATTCACTTTTATGGTGGGCTTTCTTATCTGCTAATCTGTTATTACTGGAAATCAGCATTCTGCATGAAAGAAAATGATGCCATTAAGTATTATGGAACCTGGAACTAAGACAACTTAATTTGACTAGCTTGGTCTTTTCCCAAAGGAAATCAAGTCTTGAGTGGGGTAGACTAGTGAGCTGCATCATCAATTTTGCATTTATTGAAATGTTCAACTTCAAAGGGTACATTTGGTTTGTGTTTTGTTTCATTTTCAGTTGATAGATATGTTTTCACTATGAATTACAAAATATCATCTTTATTTTCATTGTTTCCTGTTTAGAATTTACAAAAAAAATGGTAAAATCAACAAAATCTTGTTTTCATCATTTACTTTCTTGAAAATGCGAAACAAAATGAAAACAATATAGCATTTTTGTGAAAACATATCACCAAAAAATGAAAAACAGAAAACATACCAAATGCACAGCAAGTTTCCCCATTTCGCCTCATTCTGCTCTTTTTTTTCCTAACCCCAATGTTTAACTAAACTTCAATCAGACTTGGCTTGAAATTTCTGGATTAATTATACAAAGATTGAACTGACTCTTCAAGTTTCTACTGTTGTAGGAAATGCAATGGCTGAGTTGGGAAGGCTACTATTGTATGAAGCGTCAAGGGATTGGTTGGTTAGTTGCTATTTCATAGTTCATATCCCTGCTATAATTCTCATGTTTTGACTTGGATTTTTTCTTGTTCCTACAAAATAATTTGATATTGTTGCAATCTTACTTTTGTTATCAATCATGAATAGCGGTCCATCACAAAAAGTAAAAAAATTGCTATGCCTTGTGGTGAATTGTGTTGCAGGCAAATAGTGGAAGCATAGCGGCTGAAATAATTTATATATATAGATATATATAGATAGAGAGAGAGAGAGAGAGAGAGATTAATGTAAAAGTAAACTAAGAGAGATTAATGTAAAAGTTTGTTGACTTTTACACTGTCAACTAATTAGAAATCATTGTTAGTATGACTCTTAAGGTTATTAATATAAAAGTCAACAAACTTATCATACATCGTGGTTTGTGATTAGATGACAGTATAAAATTGTTTTATACTATCAGTGTATAGCTTATTTTCTTTTTCTCTCTATATATTTGTATGTGAATCAAAATAAGTTGTATTATAAAAAATTATAAAAAATAAAAACAAAAGATCTATTCAGAAAACCGAGACTAACCAAATTCAAATTCAAAATTAAGATAAAATTAAAATAAATACATATGAAATAAAATAAGACAACGATTAATGAAACAATAATAGACAAGAAAAAATTTATATAGAAACAGAAAAGAGACTGAAAAGTGTAAGAGAAATGTTGAAAATCAGAATAAAATATTCTGCATTTATTGTAGTTTATAGGCATGTAATCTTCGATCCTCTACTATGGTGTGCCGGCTTCGTAGGTTCCTATATGGACTTAAGCAGTCCCCTAGCCTAGTTTGGCGCTTTTGTACCGTTGTACAGCAGTTCGGTTTGACTCACAGTGAAGCAGACCACTCTGTCTTTTATCGCCATTCACCTCAGGGATACATCTATCTCATTGTTTATGTGGACGACATCGTCATTACGGGTAATGATTAGCATGACATTCTCAGTTTGAAACAGTACCTCTCCCAACAATTCCAGACTAAAGACCTTGGTAAGCTTCGGTATTTCCTAGGTATCGAAGTTGCTCAATCCAAGGATGGTTTGGTGATCTCTCAGAGGAAATACGCTCTTGACATCCTGGAAGAAACTGGCCTATTAAATGCCAAGCCAGTAGAGACCCCTATGGATCCTAATGTTAGACTCCTACCCAATCAGGGAGAGCTTTTATCAGATCCTGGGAGATATAGGAGACTGGTTGGAAAGCTGAACTATCTCACAGTCACTCGTCCAGATATTGCCTTTGCTGTGAGTGTGGTAAGCCAGTTCTTGAACTCTCCTTGCTAGGATCATTGGGATGCGGTAATTTGGATACTCAAATACATTAAGAGTGCTCCTGGTAAAGGCCTCATCTATGAAGATAGGGGACACTAGGGATGGCAATGGGTAGGGTCTAGGTAGGGTACTATGGTACTCGTCCCCATACCCGCGTTTGAAAAAAATCCCGTACCGCCCATACCCGCGCGGGTAGCAACTTTAATCCTCATCCCCGTACCCGCTGAGTACCTATATACCCATACCCATACCTCGCTACCCGCACTTTACTTAAGTGTAGTGCTATGAAAAAAAATTTTGTAGCCTTAGGCGAAATTCAAATTTAATTTAATACAGTTTGACAAATCTCATTTTATTTTTGTAGCAATTATGAAAGTATTGATCAAATTTTTATAATTAAGTTTTTTTAATATTTCACTTTCAATATATAAAGGAAAATTCATTTAATCCATCCTTTAACATAGTTATTAACTAATAAAATTTGAATAATCTTACTTTTAAAAAATCTACATTTAACGATAAGAATAATTACAAGTATTTCAATAATATTTAGAAGCATGTGTACATTTGAAAAGAATATAATCTTTTCATATAATTTATTTTTAAAGGAGTATAAATTATTTTTGATATTTAATTTATATACAATTGTAGTGCAAAACATTTTTACACAGACGTTTAATAAAATTTAATTATTTCATCATATTATCCCATTTATTAATATGATGCAGTAGTATAGTGAATTTCTAGCTTACATATATGTAAAAAAAATTTACAATAACAATGCATATAAATTAAACTCTTATTTTTGTTTATATTTCTTGCAATATCTTTTTTTTTTAATGAATCAAGATTTTTAATATTTTAATACTCACTAGAACTTATTTTTTTAGTATATTATATATATATATATATTTGTGTGTGTGTGTGCGGGTATGGGGCGGGTTGGGTACTATAGTACCCGCCCCCGCCCCCATCCCTATTATATTTTGCGGGTAAATCCCGCCCCCGCCCCCATCCCCATTGAGCGGGTATTTACCCTACCCATTGTGGATATTTTTTGCGGGTATCCATAGGGTCTGGGTAAAATTGCCATCCCTAGGGGACACACTCAAATTGGGCCGGTTCACCTAGCACCTTTGGGTATTGTGTGTTGGTCGGAGGAAACTTGATATCCTGAAAAGTAAGAAGCAAAATGTTGTAGCAAGATCTAGTGCTGAAGCAGAATACAGGGCCATGGCTTTAGTAATTTGTGAACTTATGTGGTTGAAGCAGCTTCTCAGGAAACTCAAGTTTGAAGAGTCCACGCAAATGACGCTAATTTGTGACAATCAAGCAGCTTTGCATATTACATCCAATCCTATCTTCCGTGAAAGAACCAAACATATTGAGGTTGATTGCCATTTTATTAGGGAGAAGATCGAGTTAGGAGACATTGCCACGAGCTTCATCAACTCTAGTGACCAGCTGGCAGATATCTTCACCAAGTCTTTAAGGGGACCAAGAATTGACTATATATGTACCAAGCTGAGCGCATATGATTTATATGCTCCAGCTTGAGAGGGAGTGTTGAAAATCAGATAAAATATTTTGCATTTATTGTAGTTTATAGGCATGTAATCTTCGATTTAGAGGAAACTGAATATTCTCTATTTATGTGAAGTTAATGTAATAAGCCTATATAAACACATTTCCGTAGGGTATTCAGACATACAATTTCAGTCAAATATGCCTTTGTTTTCTCCTTTTCTACAAGAAACAAAGTCACTAAGGGCTAGTTTGGATGAACTTCTTAAAAAGCACTTGTAGGAGAGGAAAATAAGGAATTAAAGTTAATAAAACTCCTCTTATAAGTTAAAATCAACTTTTCCACCTTAACTTTTGAGAAGCTTTGTTAGTAAACCATCCATTAAGAAGGTTTATAGCAGGAAGAGGAGGAGTGGTAATAGAATATTGGAGTCATAAGGATTTATTAATAGCAGTAAATGTTTAGTAGGCAAATAGTTGTAATAAAGAGGGTGGGAATAAACTGTGAAGAGAGAGAGTTTGTAACTGTCCAGTAGACAGTAATTTCTAATAAGGAGAAGTCTGGAATAAATAGGGAGAGGGGAGAGTCAGTGTGTGGGTATGTAAGATTTGGATCAGAATTTCAGTGGGAGAATCCAGGTCTCTTGAATACTTGGGTTATATTTTCTGTTTTCCAGTAATTTGTCTTATCCATTCTAGTATATGAAATTCATCTTCACTGAGCTACAAAGTGGGATTTTATTTGAATAAATTTTTCATTTCCTTATTTCTGAACCAGTTCTATCAATCTCTCATCTAACTTACCTAAAAATAGAGGTTAATAAGTTAATTTTAGCTTATGAGAAAAGTGTAATTCATTTTACATCCTTTTTTTTTTTCCTCTTATAAGTGCTTTCTCAGTAACATTATCCAAACCCACCCTTATGCTTGGAATGCTTAGATGCATATTCGCTATTTGATAACACTGCTTGTAGCCTCGTAGGTCATATTTTAAGGGTTAAATAGGTGTCTGGCTGGGTTGCCTTGAACAATACCTGTGGAACCTATGGTTAAAGTAACAACTAAGTAGTATATTTTAAGAATGCTATTTGTCACAAAAAACAGTTCTGAGTTGATTAGAAAATCAAGGAAAGCTGTAGGGGTATAAAAGACAACAGAATTAGTTTAGCTTAGGTATGATAAATAGGCTTTGACCGCACCAAAAATCTAGAAAAAGGATTCTTGCTTCAATAGTTTATTCAGCCGAGAACTCCTCGAGAAAGTATTTCAGCATTTAGATAAACATCCTACAATATATTGCTTTACAAGGTTTGGGAATGGAATCCTAACTAGTAACTATGCATGCATTGAGACCTGTGTTCTGAAAACTAGACTGGACCGGACCGGACCGGCTGGTCAGACTGGAAAATCAGGGAACCGGTCACCTGACCGGTTCAAATAAACCACAAAACCGTCCTGAAGAAAAACCGGTTAAAGAATCAGAAAACCGGTCAAAAACCGGTTCACAGCTGGTCAAAGAAAAATGCTTAATACAACATTATTTTATTTTTTCTTAAAAAAATTAAAAACCAACCTAAAGTATTTATCATTTTCTTTTTTATTTTAAATATAAACTTATTTTTATTAATAGATGTTATGTGTATAGCTAAAACTTATACTTAAATATCATGTCATATTTGATTTGCACTTTTGTAGGTATTGTAAATGTAAAGAACTTATAAAATTATTAATTTTTAGTATTATAAAATTATGATATTATGTTTTTTTAATATTATTTTATGTATTATTTAATTATTATTATTGTTTTATTAATACCAGTTCGACCACGGTTTTAAACTATAGTTGAACCATTGAATCTTGAACTAGTGCCTTAACCGGTTCAATGACCAATTCGGTTTTAAAAACATTGATTGAGACTACCTAATACCCCTAAGCCTTTAAGGGGAATTTTGGCTTTAAAATAGTACTTTTTGTAATAAAAAGAACCAGTAATCAACACCAACATAATATACAAAAGGAGAATCAGGTCTGCCAAATGGCAACACTAGCTTATGATTGTCAAATCCTGTGTGTTAATTATAGAGGATTTTGCTCTACCAAAGATGCTAAAAGGTTTTGGCATTCTCAATTTTTGGTTCTTTGGTGTATTTGGTTGTAAAGAAATACTGGAATAAACTGGTCGTTGATCGTCTTGAGTTCATTTGGGATCAAGCAGTTTTTCCAGCTTCATTGTGACGTTATGCTAATGTTCTTTTTAGGGAGTTGTCTTTGTTGAATCTAGAGTGTTTGGCATGCTGTGTTGTGTTTTTCTTGTCCTTGGTTTGTGTTTTTTCCTTTTATTTCTGGTTTTAATTTCTTTAGCTTTTGAGAATTTCTTATCATGCATTTGTACCTTTTTTCTCTTCATCTTAATAAATTCTTCATCCACACCAAAAAAAATGACGTGGCATAATCTTCCTTGTTCCTTGTTTCATGCACAATAAATTATTGCAAAACATGTAAAACTTTAATCACCATAACTATTTTATTACAAATTATTCATAATTTGAATATTAATTAATACCTTATATGGAAGGATTTTTCAATTTTTAATGTATTGTAAATAATTTAAAATTTTTATCTTCATCTATATCTTTTTATGAAAAAAAATTCATGTCTTGATACCTAAGTTTAAATTTATAAATATCTTAAAATATATGAATTAACAGAGGAAAACAAGACTGCTATTTATTCAGCCCTTCATTCATAAGTTTTCCAAAAATCTAAGGCAATTTGATTCTTAAACCTAAGGCTTTCTTTTAATGCTAGTGCTTGAATCTGGAACCTGTCACTGATTAACAGTTGAAAGATTTGATGTTATTTCTTATTCCCATCTAGTAATTCTTCCCACCTCCCATTGCCAGACTCATGCCCTTGGATTTACATTTTTTCTCTTTTCTGCTTTGCTTTCAATATTTTTAGCCCACTGTTTCTGGAGAGATTCAGTCACCAATGGGTGTAGCCTCTGTGGAATTCATTGATCCAAGGGAGCCTGTGGCTGTAAGTAGCGTATTACTTTCATTATGTTTAATTAGAATTAAATATTTGCAGGAGTTCTTGTGGCCTGATAATTAAATATTACAGGAGTTTTGTTTACTTGTACTAAATTGTGAAGCTGTTTAGGGATGTAATGTCATTGGCCAAAACCATGCTCCTGTTTTCGGTATTCCTTTGATGCTGTTAACATCAGTCATTGTTGCTTTTGCTTAAACCTAAGTCCTTTTGTGGTGTTAATGCTGTGGTTATGTATTGTCTTTCTTTCTGCTAGCTATTGCCTGAATCATTTACTAGTTTTGCAGGTAATTCCAATCTTGAGAGCAGGTCTTGCTCTTGCGGAACATGCTTCATCGATCTTGCCTGCAACAAAAACATATCATCTAGGTAATGATACTTATACTAGCAGTTAATGGAAACAAGAGGATGCAGATGCTTTACTGTTTTTTTTTGTAATTTGGGACCCTAAAATTGTGAGCCACACCCAATGAACATAATTCATGTGGAAAAAAATCTGGTTTTAGTTTTACATATTTGTATATAATTGTGTCATACTTCACGTTAATAAGATAATTCTTTTTTCCCTCAAAAAAAAAAGAAGATAATTCTTGTTTAAGATTGTAAATTTTGGGATGCACTTTTTTAAAACTAGGGTACATTTCTTGTCTGTTCCTTAAATTGATTAATAATTATATTTTTATGCTTCTTTGGAAAAGGAATAAGCAGAGATGAGGAAACTCTTCAGCCAACTATATATTTGAACAAGTAAGAAATTTATATTTGCAAGAGAAATATGCTTTTTTGTCCATTATTTTCTTTTCCTTTTCACCTTCTGATTCTACCATGGCTTGTTGAAGATACGGGTGAGTTCCATAAAGAGTGCTCCATTGCTTCTCTTGCTTTTGGATTGTTCTGCTGAATGCTAGAGCACCATTTGTTACATATCCCACCTATAATTGATTTCCAGGTTACCCGAGAAATTTCCAGAAGAATCTAAAGTTTTTGTGGTTGATCCTATGCTGGCAACAGGTATGTATAGTCTGCTCATGTTTGAGCTGTTGTTCTCATCTCATGTACATCATCCACCAACACTGGGGTTTTTTGACCTATGTCTTTTTAATGGTATGAATTTCTTTAGTATTTATTCATGTTGATCAGATACATAGATACACACTAGTGTCTGGTGGCTGAACCTAACCTTGTCTTCCTCATCTCACAAAATGCAAAGTTCTTTGTACGTGTGTGTCTAATATGTAGCCTTAATTTTATTGTAGTGCTGTCATAATTGCATTGTTTGGGATCTCAATGTGGGGGTTTTATTTTTATATTAAATTGAGTTGTGTGTTGTCCTTTCATGGCTCTCATGGTTACACGAGCATGAGTGAGCCATTATTTACAAACTAGAGCTGTATATGGATTGGGCTGCATGTTGGCTTTGGAATTTGTTAGGATCCAATTGCAAGGTATGGGACTTGGGTCCCACATTAGAAGTATAGGATTCTAGTGTGGGGTTTATAAGGCCTTGGGCTTTCCAACTACAACTGCTAGCTTTTGTGATATGGTTCTCCCAAGGTTCTTATGAGAATTGTGTTATGAACCTTCGTGTAGGATCGAGTCACAGGCCTAGACACAGAAGAATCCTTCTTGAGACCTATGTTGAAAGCTAGAAGCAAACTCATCCTTGATAAAGTTCCTCCTAGACTTACACAAGTTTTTCTGAAAATAATTTCTAATTGATAATATTCCAACTTGGTCTGCCTTTTAAAAAGGTTACAAAGATATACCTAACAATTATCCGAATTGATAAAATAAAAAATAAAGAGATCCCTAATTAGTAGGATCATATCTAACAATTATCCTAATTAATTAGGGATCTCTTTTTTATTTATCAATTAGGATAATTGTTAGTTATTAGGGATATTTTTGTAGCCTTTTTAATGGGGAGGCCTTATTAGAATATTATCAATGAGAAATTGTTTTTGGAAAAACTTGTGTTTGTCTAGAAGGAACTCTGGCAAGGACAAGTTTGCTTCTTGCTTTCACCATAGGTTGCAAGAAAGATTTTTCTGTGTCTAGATCCGTGACTCGATCCTACACGAAGGTTAATAACAACTTGGTATTAGAGCCTTTTGCATGGGCTCTCTATTGTGGGGCTTATAAGGCTTATAGGGTTAATAACTACAATACCTAATTTTTGTAGTGTGTTCTTCCAAGGTTCTTATCAAAGTGTCTCATAAAATTGGATATTTAAACTAGCGGACAAATTGGATATTAAAGTTGCAGAAGCGTAGAACTATATTCAGATCAGGTTGGGTTGATTTCAAATTTTTACAACCCAAGGCTGAATAAATTTTGCCTGAAAATTTCAATCATTTTGAACTAATAATGACTGGAAATGATTTGGGTTAGTGGATTGGTCCAAATTTTGGACACAATTCCATTATTGAACGTAAGAAAATTATCTTTCTCACTTGTAATCTTTTTTGTATACATGCATCTCGAAAATTGAAGGGACAACTTTTAGATGTCCAATTTTTGTGTTCAAATTTTTTTCCTTTTGGATATCCTAGTGCAATCAATGACATCTGTGCATAACCCAACAGTGGTTGATCACAGTGGAAGTTGATAGGCCCAAATCTGCTTTAGGCAGTCATATTCTGTATTAGAAAGTTATTAGGCAGTTGTTTTTATATTATTTTCAGATTAGGAAGTTATAGGTTATGATATGACTGTTAGTGAATACTGAATAATGATATATAAGTTGTGTGGTAGACTTGTAAAAGGCAATTAAGGTATCAAATTGTTATTCCTTGTGTTTTGAAGGAGGAAACTCCCTGATAGGGGGAAACCCTGTATTTGTACTCAGATCTGGCTTAAAAACCAGATTATTTCTATCTTCATTCAGACTTAGTGTGTTTATTTCTTGAGTCCAACAGTTGACTGAAACCCGAGGCAAACTTTAGCTGCAATGTCAGGGGTTGGAATTCTGTAGTTGCTACTTTGGAGAAGATTTTACTTAACCACCACCCTCGACCAAAGGATTAATCTCACAGCCCCGCCTGTGAGAATTCCCGGTCAAATAAAAAAAATGACATCTGTGCTTCAATTATTTATTATTATTTTGTATGAATTGCAGGTGGCACTATAGTGGCAGCCCTGAGTCTCCTAAAGGAACGTGGAGTTGGCAACAAGCAGATTAAAGTGGTAAGGAATAATAATCTCTTTATGTTCAGAAGCTAGATTTCTTCAAATTACCAGAATTCTTTTAATTTTAAGCCAACATATTTCTATTCGTTGGCTCAATTAATTAGTTAAGTCTGGCAACAAGTACATAACTGAAGTTTGTTCTTTGTGCATTATCCCATCTACATTATGTATGTTGCATGATATGATATTAGGTAAACATTTTCAATATTGTGACTAAAACCGATGTTTTAAAAACCAATTCGGTCGTTGTACCAATAAAAATACCAATTTCCAGTCATTGATTCGACTATAGAGAAACTGTAGTAGAACATGTAATAATTAAATATATTTTTAATATTATAAACTTTTAATGGATTCATGAGATTGCAGATATCTGCCGTCGCAGCCCCTCCGGCTCTTCAAAAGCTGAGCGAGCAGTTCCCTGGGTAATCTAAACACAACTTCAAATTTCTTCACTTTCAAGCAGTAGTTTCTAATTATGACATTTTGCAGGCTTCATGTGTATACTGGAATAATTGACCCCGAAGTTAATGAAAAAGGGTTGGTGCCCCACAACATTATAATTTATTTATTTATTTAAGTTAGCTATTAGGTTCATAATGAATTTTATTTCTCTTCTTAGGTTCATAATTCCTGGCCTTGGTGATGCTGGGGACCGCAGCTATGGTACAGATACATGAAATACCCCATACCCCCGGCCCATTTTTTTCTTGGATGCCATGCCTTTCAATTGAGGCCCAAAATTTGTCATTATTTTTCGGATGTATGCCGAACTTCCAATATCGTTTGATCAGTGGCATCCTTCGGGGTTACATAGGTGTTGGTTATTATTATTATTATTTTGAAGAGAAATTATTATTATTATTATTATTATAACTACATAGGCGTTGAAACTTACTAGTACTATTACTACTACATAGGTGTTAAAACTCTTTAACATGACAACTGGCAAGTATTTTAGTGATTGGATGAGTATTTGTAAAATTGATTTTGAATGTAATTAATTTTGGTTAAATTTGATTTTGAAGTGAAGTAATTTATATTTGAATGTTTTAATTCTAAAAGCAAGTTGGCTGTAAAACTTAAATATAATATTTTTAATCCAATGCAAAAATTACCTAAAGTTACTTTAACTTAATTACTTAATTTTGAATCTAGAATTAATTTGTCAACATATAATTAAACATGTGAACATTTATGTAAAATAAATATGGTTGCTGTTTCAATGTGATTTTGTAGAATCTAAGGGAATCCAAACATGTACTATAGTGTCCAAATCATTTTTATCAAAAAAAATTCGGAGGTAAGGCGCGTTAGGTCCCGAAGAGTGCTAAGCCCAAACACTGATTGTTCATGACTTAGAAACCTTCGGCCAAGTCTTTCTCTTTGGTCCAAAAGCATTTGCCCAAGGTATTATAGATTAGATTTAAAAATGTTTTGTTGTAAATATGATTAAATTTGATATAATTAGGCTTTCAAATTTTTTTCTTTTAAGTCTCTGTAAATTATTTTTTGAAAGTGACCTTTGTTATCATTTCAAAATTTAGTCATGTTATGAAACGATTATATTGAAGTGACGTGTAATATGTCCGGATACATTGTCAATTAATGACGAGAAAATTTAATTTTAAGAATTTTTGAATCTGGGAACTAAACTGAAAAAATGTTAGAGGATTATAATTATATTTACTTTTAGGTTTAATTATGTTTTTAGTCTCAAATTAAAAATTAATTTTTCTAGTTCCTCAAATTTTAAAAATTTCTGTTTTAGTTTTTTTGGATCATTTACAGTATCATTTACAGGACAGATTGAGCTAGCTGTGCAGGGTGCAGCATTAGTTGAGTTCAGTGTGATGTTTTCACTGACAAGATTGTGTGGCAGATTAACTAATTGCGTTTGGACAAAAAGATCAAAATACGAATTTTTAAAATTTGAGAGATTAAAAAGATTAATTTTTAATTTAAGGGACTAAAAAAATACATTTTTCAAAATTGGGAGACAAAACATAATTAAGCCTTACTTTTAATTGCCCATTATGGGAGGCACCAGGGATTGAGCAAATTTTTTTCCCTTCTTCTGACACAAACCTTTTTTCTAATATTGGGCTGTACTTAATAAGGCCGAAGACCAAGCATAACATTGTGAGGGATATAGATCACCTTAAAAAGTTGCACATGAAATCAATCTAATGCATCAAAATCTTCTTTACATCATATCATATTTGTTTATTTTTTAAAAAATTAATGATGAGAATTCTCACTATAAATTGCAATGTTTTTAAAATTGAATTCACCGTCAAATTAGTAAAAAAATATAGTGGCTTACACTTCATTAATTAAATTACAATTAAACCGAGTTTGAATTGATAATATTTAAATGTGTATTTTTAATATTATATAATATAAAACAATATATTAGCGTAACATTACAAGAGAATTAACTTTTATAAAGAACATTACATGTCTTACTATATAGATCTAAAATAAGTAGCTAAATAATAGTAATTTATCTGCAGCTTTTATATGTGTCTTTATTTTATTTTAAAAAATATTTTTAAATTAATCAAAATTTTAATAAAAGCATTGATTCAATCGATTGTTTTGCTATTGGTTTTAACTTGATTTTGAGCCATTTTATTTTATTTATTTTTATTTTTGGCTCTATCAGTCTTTTAGTTTGTTTAAATTGAAAATCTGACCGTTAGCCGATTTTGGATTGAACTAACTAGATTGATTTAATTTTTTTCGTCGATGATAAAATAAAGTGTAAAGAACCTTAATTTCATTTAAGAATTAAGGCTTGGAACAGCTGAAATTTTAACATTTCAGTTGTTTTTTTGGAATAAAAAAGAAAACTTTTTAGTTAGACAGCCGTTTCCTAAGATGAATATTAGGTCCTGTCTGTCTGGTACGTAAATGGAAAGGTTTGAAATAATCTACACTCTTTGATTTCATTTTTATAATAATGCTAAAAGATATTACCTTTTTAATGTTATGTTTTGTTAATTTTTCCTTTTAAAATATATCAAATATAAAACGACATTCATATATTCTGTCCCATTTTAGCTTCTTTACTAAATGTTTCCTTAGACTTGCCCAAATCAGGGGCGATGAGGTAATATATATATATATATATGTAAGTTGTATACAATGGTTGATTTAAATAAAAATTTTTAGTAACTAAAACTTAAAGTTAACTTGTGTTTTTAAGTTAGTATAACTTAAATACAGTGCTAGTTATTTAATTTTAGGTTTAAATATATTTTAAGTATCTGTAAATATGGTTTTATCTAATTTTAAATTTAAATAATTAAGATGAAGAAGAATATTTTAAATTAAGATAATTAGGTTATTTTTAGGTGTGTAATTTACATATAATTTAATTTTATAATTTATTTTTGATTTTTAATATGTTATGAATAGTAATTTTTATTTCTTTTAATATTGTTCTTACTTTTTCATTTCACTAATTTATTTTTAACATTGTAATTTATTTAAAAAATTATAATTTAATTAGACTTTTATAATTTACTTTTAATATATCACTTTTATGTTATTTTTATATTTCAATTCATTAGTTTTGACCGTTTGTAATATAAATTATTTTTTTAATATATT
The DNA here is from genome assembly GCA_004329165.1 of Spatholobus suberectus. Taxonomy (NCBI): domain Eukaryota; kingdom Viridiplantae; phylum Streptophyta; class Magnoliopsida; order Fabales; family Fabaceae; genus Spatholobus; species Spatholobus suberectus. The sequence goes on from CM014732.1 coordinate 50,428,765, forward strand.
ACAAGTAGTGATTTTGTCTCTAAAGATAAAAATAATATATTAAAAATAAATTATAAACATCTAATAAATTATATATATATTTTAAAAAGGTACAATGTTAAAATTAAATTAGTGAATTGAAAAGTAAGAGTAATATAAAAACAATAAAAACCATTGTTTATAATATATTAAAAATTATAAATAAATTATAAAAGTAAATTATATGTAATTACCTTATTTATATAAAATAATAAATACATTACTTAATTGAATTACACACCTAAAAATAATCTAATTGTCTTAATTTAAAATATTCTTCATTACCTTAATTATCTTAATTAATATTCTTTATTTTGTTAGATATATCAACAATAAATTAAATAGAGTTAATGAAAAGGACTAAAAAAGACCATTAAAAAAATATTAGGGATCTAAAATTTAGACAAAAAAAATTACAAGGACTGAAAATATATTTAAACCTTAATTTTAAGTAGAAGTTAAATTAAAACAGTGGTAATAATTTTATTTTAAGAAAGTGATATAAGAATTAATTTAACACAATAATATTTGACAATAATATTAATATGAAGATGCGGAAAAATAAACTTACAAAAAAAAAATTTTAGATAGGAGACTTACAAAAGATGCAAGAGTTTTGAGAGAATTTGAACAACACTTGGAAATAAGGAAGAGATTACAATACTCACAAGAAAGCATTCACAAATAGCTAAAGCATTCAATCTGAAAACTTGTGTGTAGTACCACTAAGGGTCTATTTATTTAGGCCCATTTAGAAAAGCTTGTAATAGTTTATTTTGACTTATTTTATGTTATAAATACTTGTGAGAGTATTTGAAAGAGCTTATAAAAATATTTTATATATGACCGGTTTATAAGATGTTTTTAACTTATTTTCATAAGCTCTCCAATATAACTTATAGGAACAACTTATGTAAAACTTATGAAAAGACCCACTTTTGAATTCTCAAAAGCCCAAATATATGGAGTGTGCGTATTTTTTATTTTTTTTGTTTCTTTCCCCCAAATTTGTCGTGACCCTCATACACTCACATAGAATAATTAATGAAATGACAAGTGCAATATTTCCAATACATATAATATAATTTTTTCCTTTTCACTAAAAAATGTAATTTAATTAAATAAATTTATATTTTTATATGTTGCTAATAATTTCTTTTATATGTTTCTAGTAAATTTTTTATATGTTTCCTGTTGCAATGGTGTGCAGTAGTTGAATTTTTATAATGATTTATTATTTTTATATATTTATACATGTGAATGGTGAATTTTTTTAAGCTTATATCATGGGTTTATGATATATAATTTTAATTTTAATACCTTAATTTATATTTTAATCATGTTTTGATTAATAAATATTTTAATTTTTAAAATTACTGATAGGTGTATGGTGAATTTTTATGGAACTAATTTTAATTTTTTTAAAATTTATTATTCATAAATTTTAATGATGGTTTCATAATATATATGTGTGTGCGTGTCACATAATCTTTTAAAATTTATGATACTTAAATTTTGTTTTTTAAAAACTAAAAATAGGTAAATGGCGACAAGTGATTTTTACTTTTAATATTTTTGTGATATATTAATTATTTAGTTAGTTTTTAAATTTTTAAATTTATTTTAATCATGATTTGATTCTTTTTTTTTTTAATTTTTAAATTGAGATAACATTTTATAAGTGCTTATATAGCAATGTATTCAAATACTTTAAAATTGTGTAAACGTTTACTAACATGTATATCAAAATACAAATTTAAGTACTTATAACATAAGCTCTTATATAATAAAAACTTATTTAAAAAGATCTTAATTAAGTTATTTTTCTAAATGGGCTCTTATAGTAGAAGAAAGAGATCACACCATTCATTTGCTCAATAAAATATTATACCACACCTACCACACTTGATAATATTTAAAGCACTTAATAATATTTAAAGTCTATAGATTCCTATATGTGAATTGGAAATATTGTCTTCAAGTCTTGGTTGCATCGTAGCATGGTCTTCAGGTTTAGAGATTCTTTTGATTATAATATAAACTTCAATTTTCTACCAACATGTCGTTGGTCCGAGTGAAATTGTGCTTGAATCCCTTAAGGAGGATCTCATGTTTAAGCCTTGTGGATGAAAAAAATGTGGTTAGAAGGAAAAACCTCATTGAAGGTGGCCAACTAAGTTCTTCGATGAAGATTAGTCACTAACAAAGCCGATGGATACTTCACACCAATAACATGGTAATCCCAAAAAAAAACTTTAATTTTCTTATTTTAGGAGTCATGACATGCGTTGATGCTGATAAAGTTCTTCACATGGTTTAATTTTAGTGTCTAGTTTTTGACAAGTCACGTTAGATTTTGATCAGTCAAATATCCCATATCAGTGTGTTGCAAATATTGACTGGAGTTTGATGAGAATTTATTTTCAATTTCTAAAGACTATGTTGAACTGATTTACTTTAATTTTTCTTGTCATTCTTCCTCTAAAGTGGCAAAAGCTAACTTCAAAGGAAGAATGACAAAAAGATTAAAAACTGTTAGTTCAACACAAATTTTAAAAATTAAAAATGAAGTCTCATCAATTTTCAATTATTATTTGCAAGACAATAAAAATGACTACTACTTGTCAAACCTCAATGTAGCCTTTCAAGAAGCTAACTTATTATTATTATTATTATTATCGGGACTACTGTTTTTATTATTAGTAGTAGTAGTATACGGTTTTTTAAGTATTTAGTACAATTTTCTAATAAAAATAGAATTTCATCTTAATAACTTATATTAAGTTTTAATGTAAATTTCTATTACATAATTACCCTTGTGAAATTTTAATTGTGATTAAAAACAACATTAAAAATACATAAAAATTATATCTAAATTTTTTCAGTATTATTATTATTTTTTGAAATTGCCACTGTTGTGTTTGTCATTTTCAGTTTCATCTTTCTTACCACCACTGCTATTATTGTTAGGATTGATTCAACAGTAAGTAAGACTTAAAACAACTTCTGCAAAAACTTTTTTTACTTTAAATAAGAAAGCTATATATTAGAATTTTTTATCAACATATATTATCTTTTTGTTTTATAAAAATTAATAACAAATATTTTTTAATTAATAAATCTAAAGTTTAAATTTTAGTAGTCTTATCTTTGGTCTCCACAGCTATTTAGACCGATGTTGATTGACTTGTAAACCGCCAGCTGCGCCTCCATAGCCACCAGCACACTAATAAAATTGTGGTGGCACCTAGTTTCGTTTTTAAAAGTTGTTTGGTGCCATCTTAAAATTGGGATAAAAGAACTCAGGGTATGTTTTTTTATAAATATATTTTAAATTAAATTTATGATAAATTATTGATATTTATATTTCAAATAAATATAAATATAAAATAATTAAATATTTTTCAATGGAAATTGAAAAAGAGATGTTCCAACAAGAACTATCCCACTGCCAAAGAAAAAACAATTCCGCGCAGCCATTGTCGCCGAGCGGGAGGGCATTTTTGAAATTAGAAGCTGAAATTTTGGTCTTTATATCGATTTTCTTCCCTCAGGCGAGAAAACACAACATGTGGGGGTCTCTATATCACTTCCATCCTCTCAAATTTCATATAAAACAAGCCCTTAAATGGTTGAGAATTAGGAAGGGTTATTGATGCAAACTACAAATTTTGTTAGCATCCCATACATTAAAGAGAAAATAGGCTATGCACTGTTATCCAATCACAACCTATCATGTATGGTAAGTTTGTTAACTTTTATAATAATTACCTTAAAAGTCATACTAATAGTGATTTCTGATTGGTTGATAGTGTAAAATTGCTTTGTACTGACAGTGTATAACCATTAAACTCTACATTAAAATGGCTAACTATTTTCGTGCATGCCTTTGAAGCCACAAGGTTGTTGGGTGTCTTGGGAGGAGAGTTGATCCTGACATTTTATGGGCTCAAGACAAAATGATAAAGTTTTTTTTTTTATATATATAAATATTTTAAAACGTAAACATATATTAATAAAAAAAATAGATACATAATTTTATTAAAAATTATGTTTTATTATATTAACCGAATAACATAGTTTTAACAAATCTCAAAAGATGTGTCACATTTTTTATTTATTTTACTTCTATACTATCGTCTATTATCGACAAAATATCATGTCTCAACATATTAAATTTTACATATATTTTTACTCTTTATTGATATACTAACTTTTAGTTTTAACTATTATCTAAGCTTGTGCATTGCATAAGATAAATATTTTTTTACATGATTATAATTCTTAATAAATAAATATTTTTAAATTTTTAAATTATATTTTAGACTTATGATAAATAATTTAAATTGTGATATAAAGTTATTTTTAAATTAAAATGAATAGGCAGTTAAAAAGAATGACATACACACACACACACACACACACATAAATGAAGGGTAGTTTGAGATGATTAAGAAAGATATTTTTTGCCTAATTGTGGAGAACATGTGTGAAATGCACCTCCTAATGAGAGGAGAGAGAGTATTGAAAATCTTTAATTAAGAAAGTGAAGGGAGCGTGAGCTTCACTATCCAAGTTAGCGATTTTAATTTATAGTATAGGAATAGATTCCTTTATAATTTGAGTTTTAGTTTGTGTTTCTTATCTTGTTGAAAAAACAAAATCTTTGAGACTATGCATTATCATTTGTTTCACTACATGTTGATAGCAAAGGAGTTGCTTTGTTCAAGGATGACTTCGAAAAGGCTTATGATTCGGTGGAGTAAGAGTATCTTGATTTTGTTATGGGCAATATGGGCTTCTCGAGTAAATGGAGGGATTGGATTAATGAATGCTTGTCCACAGCTTCGGTATTTGTTCTTCAAAATGGTAGTCCTACTAAATTCAAGATGGGTAGGGGACTTAGGCAAGGGGACCCCCTATCACCCTTTCTATTTTCAATAGCGGTAGAAGGCCTAAGCATCATGTTTAATAAGATGGTGGAAAGGTAGATGTTTATTGGTATATAGGTGGCAGGAAAGGCAATATCGCACTTGCAGTTCGCTAATGGCACACTGATATTTGGAGAAAATCATTGGTCCAACATATGGGTAGTCAAGGCAAGCTTCCAATTGTTCGAGGTTATCTCAGGCCTCAAAGTGAAATTTTACAAAAGTTTGTTGGTGGGAATTAATGTGGATGAGGATTGGTTAAAAGAAGCGACTTCTAGGCTAAATTGTAAGATTAGCCATCTTCCGATGAAATACCTTGGTCTACCTATTGGAGTTAATCCAAGAAGATTATCTATGTGGTATCCGGTGATGGAGTCTATTAGAAGACGACTACAAGCGTGGTCAAGTAATCATTTATCATTAGGTGGGCGTGTGGTTCTCCTAAGGTCAATCTTGTTTGCTATCTTAATCTATTATTTTTCCTTCTTCAAGGTGCCAACATGTATTATCTCTAACATTGAGTCTCTTTTTAAAAATTTTCAGTGGGGAGGGGGAGAAAGAATTAGGACGGTTCATTGGGTGGCTTGGGATGTGGTGTGCAAGGAGCGTGAGAGAGGTGGATTAGGTGTGAAGAACCTTAAGGCTTTCAATTTGGCACTTCTAGGAAAATGGAGGTGGCGTATGCTGGTAGAAAAGAGAGCCTGTGGTATAAGGTTTTAGTAGGGGTGTTTGGGAGGTGAGGGGAGAGTTAAGGAAGGTGGGCACAAAAAGGTCAACATGGTAGAAAGATATATGGGGTTTGGATGAGGGCTAGTGGAGGGGAAGGATAGATTGGTTTAAGGAGGCAACTGAGAAGGTGGTGGGGAATGGGCTTATGTTTGGAAGGATGTTTGGGTGGAGGGAGAAGCTTTATGCGAACCGTTTCATAGACTATACTCATTATCTGGTAACAAGGAGGCTAGGGTGGCAGATCTAGGTAAGTGGGTGGAGGGGAGTTGGAAGTGGTCTTGGACTTGAAGGTGAGATTTTTTTTTTAGTGGGAGAGGGAGCTTTTCATTTCTTTTGAACAGGTCTTGGCTCAAGTAAGATTGTCTTAAGTTGGTGTTGACAAATGGAGATGGAGAAAGGATCAGGGTGGTTTTACACGATTCAATCAACATACAAGGCAATTATGGAGGGTAGCACAAAGAATCTCAATGTGGGATGGAAGAAGGTATAGAATAAGATTATGCCTACAAAAGTGGTTGTGTTTGCGTGGAAGCTATTGCAAAATAGAATACCCATAAAAGTTAATTTGAGGAGGGGGGAATCCTACTGAATGACGATGGCCTATGTGTTAGGTGCCAAAAGGAAGAGGAAGATGTTGCCCACTTGTTCTATGAATGCAATAACTTTGCACTAGTGTGGTGTGAATGCCTAAACTGGTTAGGGGTTGCCACAGCTTTACATAATGTGGCACACAGATAATTTCAGCAGTTCCATGGTCTTTAAAGGAGCACAGGCGTTAACAGGGAATGGTGGCAAGTTATTTGGTTTGTAATAGTATGGGCAATATGGATGGCAAGGAACATAATTACTTTGAAAGATAAAGTCCTGCAGGTGAGGGATATGGTGGAGTTAGCCAAAATATATTCATGGCTTTGGCCCATATTAAGGAAAAGGGGGTTTGTTTATCCATTTTCAGTGTGGCTTTCAAATCCTATAGTGTGCCTTTGTTTGAAGCATTAATGAGGCAAATTACACAGGTGGTTGGTTGAGATTGAGGGTTTTGTGAAGGGGGCTAGTAAGCAATAGTTGGGAGACATAGGAATGGTGGAAGGCAATCAGGAGGCAGGAATTATGCATTATATAACAAAAATATGGGGTGGTTTAATGGTTTTGTTGTCTCTGTATTGTGCAGTTTAGGGGCTCAATAAGCAAGGAATGGTGGTTTAGAAAAGCAATAGGTAAATGGGAGTGTCTTTTTGTATTTGGTTGATGCAGAGGAGATGGCTGGTGCTAATCTTAAGACGTAAGAATGAAGAAAATGCTAGCATATGTTTGTGCTTTCAAGTTGCAGTAAAGGAGAACTTTTGTTACAGTGAACACAGGGAGGGCTTTCTTTAATGGTCAATTCTTTTAATTGTAAAGGATTTTGGGAGGCTATTACACGTCCTTTTGTAAGGGTATTATGCTTCAATTTGGTGGTATATGTGGGGTTGGGTCTGATATGGCTTTTATATATTAAAGGGCTGTCTTATAGGAGCATCATAGATGATTTTGGGCAGCAAGTTCTATTTTTGTATTTGTGAACTACGCCTATACTTGGGCACGTCTTGTGCTTTAAGTCCAAGCATTTATAATGAAATTCATTTGCTTTGCAAAAAAAAAAACTACATGTTGATATGTCATAGTAAGCTAGAAATTCATTTAACATGAATTTATGAATATAACACATAAAAAAACTAAAAATCAAGAGTAATACTTTATAATCACATGTCACATTTTAATTTAGATATAGAAAAGAAGATATGATAGGAGATATAGTGATTTCAATCTATTTATAAAAACAAGAAAATAAAAAAAAAATTAATGCACAATTAGATACAATATTTTTTTTTGGGCCCTTCCCAACTCTGGGCCTTAAGTCGTCACCCCTCTGGGCTAGGCCTAGGGCAGCCCTACTTGGGAGGTTTTTTTGTTTGGCAACTATCATAAGATTAAAGAAAGTACATTTGGATTTGCCTTTTTTCTGGTACATTTTTATGTTGTTTTGGTATAGTTTGGATTTGCCTTTGAATGCTAGAAATGTACCTTCAAATATTATTGTTCTCTCTGAAGTAGATAAGGTTATGAGTCTAGGCTAGTTTATTGTTTGGTTTGAATTGATTGATTTTGACTGAGATTTTAGTGTGCTTGAAATGTGTAACATCCCCAATTTTGGGTAATAAAAATAAGAATAAAATTAATGATTTAGAATACCCATAAGTATTAATAATAGTTACCCTATTGTTCAAATTTACAAGGATAAGGTAATAAGACCCTAAACGGGAATCTAAGGACCAAGTGGGCCGAGGCCTACCCGAACCTACACACACACACACAACTATATAAAGGGAAAGGAGTAGGAGGAGAAGAAAGAAAAGAAATAAGAGGAAGAAAGAGGAAAAGGAAAGGTGGAGTGGAGATCTGTGACCCGACCCCTAGAGCTCAGTTCTGGACAGTCCGTAGAGGTAAGTGTTTCTCCCTTATCCTCCCTAACCCCTTTGATTTGGTGTTTGTTCCCTTTTTCCCTCTTTTGAACCCTAGGTAAGAGATTTATGGTTTTTGAGAGATTTGTTTGATTGAGTAGTTCTTGAAGAAATGTAATTGGTTAGAAAGGTAATAAAGATAACTAGGAATGTTTTGGTATGCTTGATAATGGTTGTTGGGCCAAAAATGACCATGGGTTATCCCTTCACGAACTGTAGAAATCGTAGTTGGCGCTAATTTCTGACGCTAAGTTCTGACGCTAAGGGTATGATAACAAAGCTTGGATTTGCTGTCTGGGATAATAGAGCTTGGATTTGCTGTCTGATGCTTTGGCGCTAAGGGTGAGAATGGCAGTATTCCCTCTACATTAGTGGCACTAAGTGCCAGTTTTCTGGCGCTAAGCGTGGACCTACCAGAGTTTAGGTCTAAGGGAAATGTGAGGTAGGGGTTTGACATTAAGCACGGCCCTCTAAAACAACGAGGGATGTTCTAGCCTCAAGTAAAAGATAAGTTTGCTTGTGTGATTGTTTTCTATGCTTGATTCTCTGATATAATTGTGAGTGTTGGTGTCTTGTTGTGTTTGTATTGTTGATTGTCAGCTTGTATAGTTGTAGTATTATTCATGTGCTTGTGACTTGTATTGTGTTGTGTTGTGTTGTGTACGTATAATGATGAACCTTATGTAAGAAAACATTTAAGACTTTAAAAGATACCAGAGAATGCCTTCTTAGCAAAAGATAAGGGAGTTTCCCCAAAGTTTTAGAAAGGTTTTATGAAAGGAAAGAATATGTTTTCAAAGGAAAGCAAAAATGTTTTAGAAAATGTATCCCCTAGTAAAGGTAGGGTTGAACCTCCTCGAATCCGGTCATGTTTGAGTCACATCTTCGGCTTACAGTGGTTGTGCAACCCGTAGAGAGGGTCCCCTAGGTTACCAAGGTGGAAGGAGTTTTCAAAGTATTTATGAAAAAGTATTAAAAAGGAAAGTTTAGGCAACTCTTAAGGAGTTGAAAGTAAGACGCTAGGAGGCCCCCTTGGCCAAATGGGGAGGTACCGTCACCTCTCGACCAAGGGGTAGATGTAACATTCTTAAAAAAAAAAAAGAGTGTTAAAGGGAACCACTTCGATAACGAAGGGAGTTCCAACTGCTCGAATCAGAGCAGGATATAAATACGAGATCATAGGCCGCTCAGATCAGAGTGGGATATAAATACGAGATTATAGGCCACTCGGATTGGAGCGGGATATAAATATGAAATCAGGAGGGAGATGCCTCTCTATAGCTAGAGCTCAGCCTAGTAAAAAATGGTAAGCAAATGAAACATAATAATAAAGCTAATCAGAACCATATAGAAATGAAATAGTGAAATGTATAATATGAATGCCTATATGAGGCATGTATGATAATCGTATTAGATATATGATGATATGTATGCCTAGTCATAAGTGAGCTAAGTTAAGCCTAAATTAGGGAACCTATGTGCTTAGTAAGGACACAATTTATGATAAAAACTACCCGATGGGTATGCAAAGGGTTTACCCCAAAGAATTTTCATGTATAAGTCCCAAAAGGGCAAGTAAAGAGAAAGATGATGAAGATGAGAAAGTGCTAGTCCTCACTTCGTGTAAAGATGATATAGATGAGAAAGTGCTAGTCCTCACTTAGCGTCATAGGAAGTAAAGTGTCTAGATAAAGGAATAGAGATGATGAAGTCCCGACTAAGTGTTGGGAGGACATTATTTAGTATAAAAGACCAATATGGGTCAAGAGTCCCAGGGCCCAAGCCCATTAAAGTTTAGCAAGCCCTAAGTTGCGCAAGTTTATGAGGTTAAGAACTAAAGAGGTAAGAATTTAGGAGTTTAGTGAGAGGTAAAACTATATGAATCAAGGGAAGATTCTAGGATAGAATAGTCAGCCTACCTTAGAGTCCCCATAGCACTCACTGAGATGTTTTGTCTCACTCCTTCTAGTTGTTATCTTTTCAGGTTAATTAGGTGGATGTCCTCGAGGAGGAGCTTAGAGTTGCTTGAAGACAGATGTTGAGTTATGTACCTCCCAATGTATGGGAGTTTAGTTTATGTTTTTGTTATTTTCTCTGTGTGTAATGTATAGCACATTATGCCTAGAATTTGTAATAAGTTTTTATAATAGATGTATATCTAAGTTTTCGCTTGATCTCTGATGTTTTTATATTCAAAGTTTCCACGTCCTAGCAATCTAGGCATAGTAAAGGTAATGCCCTTTTAAGGTGTTACAAAATGTATGAGCAAAGGGTGAGATATTTGCAAAAGATACTATAATGCTCAAGTTAGTAATAATCTCACCATAATGACAAGATATAATAAATACATACTTGATACAATAATGTTGCTGGTATTTATAGGAGTTAAGAGTGGGTTGGAATTTTATGTTTAAGGCCCATGGTCTTTTTAAGATGAATGATATGCAATTTCGGTGTATTGCAAGGTGATTTTACTTTTGGCTATAGTTGATCAAAGTCCATGTTTAAGCTTGGAATATAAACCTTAAACTTAGACTAGACCCTGGCCTTGATCCATAATAGTTGCCCTCTAACTTGGTATGGTTATGGCTTTAAATATGTCATGCTATAACTTCAATGTTGAAATTCTATTTCTTATCTACTAAAAGAATTCCTAGATTCAGGTGTTGTTCTCTTTCACGTCTTTTCAAATTCTTCCAATCTTTCTAAATGACAAACATGGCACATTTTAATTGGTAAATTTCTTATACAAGTTATGATAACCACCATCGAATTTTACACTATAATCATTTCCTTTTTCAAATTCTCATTATACCCTTTTACTCTTGCCAAATGACATTTTTACCCTTGTCATTTTTCTTTATAAACGGCATTACCCTATCTATTATTCATCTTCATTTTCCTCTTCTTTTTCTTCTTTTGTAACTTCCATAGTGATAGTCTTCATTTTCCATTTTTTTTCCAATTAAGTCTCCTAACTTTCTCACTTATAGGTATTTTTTTTCTTTCCTCTTTACCCTACTTCCTTTTCTAGTAGTTGTTGTAATAAGGCATTCCTTTTAGCAATCTATATTTCTTATTATTTCACCTTTTTTTTATTCACTATTCTTTGGACCTTGTGAATTAATTATGAAGAAGATGGAAAAAAGTTTAATCTCACTTGTAGTAAATTTGAACAAATCTACTTAGGTGACCAAGAAATATTCAGGCTTTTACTTGCTTTTCCACATATCATTAGGATCATCTTATGAAAGTAATAATTTTAATTTTGGATTCTGAGGAAAAGGATAAATACTCATTAGAGGTTCCTTGACCTAGCAATTGAGTCTGTGAACTATTCGAAACCTCTAGTTCTTCCTTTACTTATGTATATGCTTATATATTTACTATCTTGGGCGTCCAAACTCCTTTTACCAAATTCAATGTTCATGCCCTTTTGGAAAGTATTAGTTGCTCCATCTTAACTTCACCCAAATGGTTGGGTTTTCCTTAAGACTTTCTAATTATTGTGTCAATATTTAGGCTGAACTCTTTATGCTTCTATTTTCTTCATCTTGTTTGGCATCCATTGACCTGACTAGTCCAACATCGATTCCTAGGTTGATCTTAAATGTATCTTTGATCCTCCAACCCTATCATCCTATTCTAAATCTTATGCTAAAGAAGGTATTCCTTTTACAAAAGAATTTTATAAAATCATTCGGCTTTTAAGAGAATTACTCCATTTTAGATTGATTCCTCGAATTAGAATGATCTTTTTCATTTTCCTATTTATTCTAACTAAAATCATTATGATATTATTGCCTTTTTTTATAACACTCGAATGAGACCCATGTCTAGCTGAAGTTGATTTGAAATTTTCTTTCAAAGGGGCAGTCTCTTCATCGGGTTTTCCTTTTAACTGTCAAGCTATAATTGATGCTTCACTTGACATGTTGGGGTCTATTATAGGTAGCTACATATACAATTTCTTCCATCATGTATTTTTTCTACTTCATTCAATGACATCTAAACTTTTCTTTCTATTGATACCAATTTGACAGGTATGTCCTTACAACATTGGATATTAATTGAAGCCATTTTGGCTACATCACAAGGACCATTGATCATGGCTTTGCCTGATCAAAACCCTCAACCTGACAACAAGTTCTCCACTATACTGTCTTGACCATCTATTGGGGGTAATTTGCGAGGTTCGAAAAGAAAATCCCTTTTACACCAAAGTTGCAAATCTTCTCACCATTCTCATAAGAAAAAGGACAAAGTAATTTTTACCTACTAGTGAGCATTTTTCCAAAGGTATCAATGTCATTGTTTTTAATGTTGATGTTGAGGGAGAATCTGCTACCAATTTTCTATATCCTCCTTGTCCTCAAGGACAGAGCCTTTTTGAACCAAACTTTTTCATTTTGGATCTTCTTTGGTGTGTGCATACTCCTTATATGAAGGCTAGACTTTTAGAAAAAGAAATCCAAAGGAAATCTAGTGATCCTATCATTACTAACGTAACACTACAAGAAGAAAAGGGGAAACTTCATTAAGAATTGTTTGAAGTTGCTTCACAACTAACTTCGGTCCAAAAGGATGTTGAAAAACTTAGGTGAACTTAGAATTGTCTAAGCAAAGGAAAATGATCTTAAGAGGGAATTAACATCTCTTCAATCCAAAGAAGCTTCTTGGGAGTTTGGCAAGACTCAACTAACATCTATTATGGAATTTGTTATAAAGGAAAATCATGAGGTATGAAGTAGGTCATCCATAAGTCCTTCCAGAATGCTATTAATAAACCTTGTCTCCTAAATCTTGACTTGAATTTTAACATTATTGCTCCCAATCTTGTGGTTCAGGATGAGCAAATTGACCAATTCTACCATAATGGATCTTTCATTCTAATAGAATAAACATATTTGTTTTTCCCTTTACCTTCTGTTATAATAACTTTTATGATGAAATTTGATGAAATGACTTTTTTGTTTTGTATAATAGAACTATTTCATTTTCTCTACCTTTTTATTTCTACCAATTTTGTTTTGCATTTTTGAATATTGGTTACTATGGTCCTACTTACCAAATTTACATTTTGGATTTTGATCCTTATATTCTATCTGGATTACAAGTTCTACTCTTCCATCCAATACCAGAAAAACACAATTTACTGGCAGTTTCCTGCCGTTGGTTAAATAAAACTATCATTAAGTTTATTGAGAAAGAGAGAATTGAGAATATTAATTTGCCATCAGTTCCAAACCTACTACAAGTCAAAGTATGATTTCCTTCACATAAACACATTTCATGACTCTTGTTTTCCTGCAAACGCCAAACTATAGTGGCTTCTCCACTCATTCCAACCCTCACGCAAACATAAATTCTCCACCCAAACCTTAAGTTGCTTTTTCACTCGAACTCTTTAACCGCTTAAGGTAAGATTTGAACCATAACCCATCTCTTTCTCCCCCTGATTTCTTTTGAATCCCTAACCTTTATTGTAGAATTTTATAATCCCAAGTTTGTCATGGTTCACGCTTTTGAGTATTCGAAGTAGAGCAAGCATTCGTCTGGGTTCACTATTTAAGCAAGCTTTTGTCTGGGTACGCATTGAGTTCTTTGCGCCTTTCTCATTTTCTCATTAGAAACTATGGGGCGAGCTTCACCATCTCAGCATTAGCCCTTCAATTCGACAAACCCCACATTCAACATATTGGAACCCGGTAAGATTTTTTGCCCCTCATTTTTTAAAAATTTAAATATGTTTCTCACTCATACTTGTGAGTTGATGCTATTTTTTTTTTTCAAAACTCACTTTCACTCAAGTCCGTTTGCCATTGCTTACTTGTTCATACCATCTCCTTGATAAGTAGAAGGTTTGTTTGTGTTCCCATTACCAACTTTTGTTCGTTAAGTTAGAGAGCTGATGCAATTTTAAAACCAATCAAACTCAACAAAGTATATTTGAGTTGTTGGACTTGGATGGTTACTAGAATTTTTCTGTCCAGTACATGGCTTATTATTATGTTTCTTGCTCTACCTGTTTGCAAAGTATGTTCTTGTTCAGAACTCAAGCTTTTTGGCTGCATTACCATATTTTTGGATCTTAATTACCCTTTATAAACACTCTACTATTCTCTCCTCCCCCCCAAGCATTCCTATTTGCACTGCCTGTGTCCATAGATGAATAAAAAAAGAATGTGAAACTTATGGTGGCTCATCAGATAAACAAGGAAGGCTTATAAATAGGCTTAAGGTTGAGTGGGGATAGTGTTATCTTGTTGGCAAGTGTACTAATTTCAACAAGTAGTACAATGATGAATAAGTATCATCTCCCAAAAGACTCGCGTAATACTTTGGCAATACACTGGTTTTTATATCCTAAACTATCGTAACCAAAGATAAAAGTTGATTGCGAGAAAATAAAAGACTATTAACTTAAAAGACAAGCATGCAAAAGGCAATGAATCTTAAAAATCTTTTTTGGTATTTTCATCAAACACTAGGTATGCAATACGTAAGTGGATTTAAATCAAATAAATGAAGATAGTTGGGATTCAACTTCATTAAGCCTTCCTATCATGCACCATAAGAGTCACTCATTCAGTATCGAGTATCAAAGTTACCATCATCCTACAAAATCTTTTAACCTTAATTTCTTACAAGTTAAAATATAAGTTCTTTGATTAAACTACAAACTCCTTGCGTTGCTTAGCCAAATAACTTGCATTAAGAACAAAGGATAAAAGATGTCTAACACTTCTTATGCTATTCCTAGATGCAAGATGTATTAGATGTCTTTTTCAGATCTAAGCTTTAAATAATGTTTTCCAACAAGATTTAATGGTTAACAAAAACAAGTTAAGGGTGATCAATCCAAAACAAGCATTAAGAACAAAAGAAAGACATTAACATGGAGTTTTGCTGAATAAATATCTTAAAATAATTACATAAAGGTCAACTTAATTACATTGAACCCTAGCTAGGATGAATCTAGCTATACATGGCTAAGCAAAAGAAGAAAACTTCGGTGAAGGAATGAAGAACTGCCATAAGAGAGCCAAGAGAGCTGTTCTAGTCTTCTCTAATATTCTGAATGATCCATCTCCTCAATTCCCTCTGTTTTTGTTTCTTTTCACCTAATGCTTTTTGTCTTTTTCTTCATTTAAGTGTCACATCATCAAGCCTAGCGCTAAGCACTAGTGTTTCCATGCTAAGCATGGCAAGAAGCAGCATCAAGGGACTTTTCTGGTAGGTTAGCACTGAGCGCCAACATTCTCTCGCTAAGTGCCACAAGGTTATGACAATTAGGGGCTTTCTGGTAGAGTGGCGTTGGCGCCAATCCAGTAGCGGTAAGTGCCACAAGGTGAACTCTTCTTGAGCTTTTTTATCTGCCTTTCAAAGCCTAGGAATGCCAAAACAAATTTTATCCTACATAATCTTTCATTCTTTGCTTTAACCTGCATAGACATCCAAAAAATAATAAAATTCCAAAAGTTCTAAAGTGTTGAGTCTATATTCAAAAGTATGTGAATTGAGTATAAAAAGTGGTTTAACAAACTATTGAGTTAACAAAAATGATCTATGTATCAAAATATGTACCAAAAAGATAAGTATGTATGGCACTTATTGTAACATCTTGTTTTTTCTAATGTGTGATTATGTGTTTTAATAACTAAGAGTGTCTAGAATTGTTTTGTGATGCTTGTGATGGATTGATTTGGTTTAAAACGACATGGATCATCTTTCTGCGAATTGCGAAAGTTGTGATTTGGTGCTGGGTAACAGTTGAGAGAATGTTGTCAATTAGCGACGGAATTTTTAGTTTAGCGACGGAATTTTTGCCTATAGCGACGGATTTTGTTGTCGGGCGACAAAAAGTGGCGCCAGGCGACATCTTCATTGATTTTCACTAATGCTCTCGGGGATGTTGGTGCCGGGTGACAAGTCTATGGCATTGGGCGACAAAACCCCTGATTCTCCCCTGTTTTTGAGATGCTTGGTGTCAATTTTGTGGTGCTATGCATGGACCCTTAAAGTTGAAATTTTAAGAAACATAAAGGTGGGGTTGAATACTATTGGTTCATTGTTTGGTGTGATAATTGGGAACTTTGGAAAAATATTTAAACTCCACAAGAAAGACAATTCATATTGTATGTTGAGGTTATTGTTGTTGTGTATAGATTGTTATATGTGGTGAAAGTGGTGAATTATCTGTTTGAATTCTAGATTGAATTGAGATATGTGCTTAAGCCAATCTAGATATGTTGTGAAAGTGATTTTGGGTTTTGAGAGAAAAACAGTTGAGTTAGATCAGTTTTGGGATAAGAGTAGTGGTTTGGTGAGATTTAGGCTTCAACTAGCCAAAAGTTTGTGCGATAGCTCTAGGGAGGTCGAATATATACGGAAGGAAGGGGGGGATTTCCCTTCATTCTCCCATTCTCCTTCTTTCTCATCCCTTCTCTCTCTTTTCTTCATCTCTCTCTATTTCTCTCGAGATTTCTCGAGTTAGTTAGGGGTGTTAGAGGTTTCTCAACCCCGATTTCATGTTCTTGAGTGCGGAGGGTGGATTTCTTGAAAGATTGGCTCAAAGGTCTCCTTTTCTTATCCTCATCTTTCCAACTGTCAGATTTGGAAGTCTTAGAGGTAAGGGAAGCTTTCTATTGCTTGATTTCTTGTTTGTGATCATTGATGTGTTGATTTCTTGCCTTGGAATCGATTGATTTTGGCAGAAACTTTGAGTATGTAAGTTTTGGAAAAATGGGTTTCAAAAAGGGATTTTGAGATTTGAGGTTGTTTATGGCTAAAAATTGTCGTATAATCAGTTAGAAATGCATTAAAAGTGGTTAGAATTGATTTGGATTGATTGTATAGCAATTAAAAGCCAAGAAATTGAAGGATCAAAGCCCAAATACTCTTCGCATCACAGGCAACGCCGGGCGACGGCCCCCTCCTGCTGGGTGAGGCTTTTCCCCAGCCTAGAAAATGGCTTCTAGAAGAATGCCGCCGGACGATGTTCTTGTGTCGACGGGCAGGATGCTGAACAAAAATGAAATTGTTCTCTCGGGCAGTATGTTGCCGGGCGGTCAGTGATGTGCCGCCGGGCAAGATGCTGGACAAAAATGAAATTGTTCTCTTTCGTTTTATTTTAGTTGAGTAAGACTTAGATCCAACAAAGAATGTGAAATGTAATTGATTTCTTTGGATTACATGTTTAGATGTCATCCTTTGAAGCATTGGAAAAATGTTTAGCCTTAAAAGAAAAACATACTTGTCATGGGTGCTCGGATTTATAAGTTTCGTTATTGTTTGTGTGTGTTGTTATTACCATTCCAAACTTGGCTATTTTGCATACTTTATTATTATCATGAATTGGTTGATAATTGTTGGAAAGGTAATAGTTGATGGAAGGTTATCTAAATAGAAACTTCCACTAGTTGTAGAATGAGGTGATAATGTGATATTTTACATGTTGACCATGCAAGAGGCTGGATTGGGCCTGCATAGGGTTGATGGGGATTGTTGGATCACAGGTGGTGCTAAGTAGGCCACGTGGTAATATGTTGATATATATATATATATATATATATATATATATATATATATAAGTATATGATGTGTTGATTGTTGTCATTGAGTGGATGGTTGTGATGATGTATTGATATACATGTACATATGAATATTTATGAAAGGTTGTGTTTGAGTTGTTGTGGTGACTTATGCATTGGCATGCATATGTGTGGATTGAGGTTATGTGGGCCTCAAGTCGTGATGTGGGTAGGCATGTAAAATGAAGGGAGACTTGAGTTAGAACTCAGATGGGCCTGAAGGGTGCCAGAGTTGGAACTCAGATGAGCCTGAAGGGTGCCAAAGTTAGAACTCAGATGAGCCTGTATGGTGACCAGAGTAGGAACTCAGATGAGCCTAGATGGTGACCAGAGTAGGAACTCAGATGGGCTTGAATGGTGACCAAAGTAAGAACTTAGTTGGGACTCTACCCTAGTGCCTACGCTTGATATGTAGAAATCTCTCGAGAGTAGCGTCTTCATGCATTAGTATGGTGATTGATATCACTAAGGAAGAATGTGACTATATATCATGAAACTTTATTTGAATTTTTATATATAAATGAAGTTTTCGTCGATAACTAATGATGTTGGTGGTGGTAATGTTGTCATTGTTGTTATAATTTCTTGGTAATTGTGGTTGTGATGTATATTGGTAGCAGAGGTAGTATTGTTGTTGTGGTGGTTTATTGTCGGGGTTGCTATTTTGGTTGGAGGTGGTGGTAGAGGTGTGGATAGTGCCTTGTTGTTGACATTGTTGCTATTCTCTGTTTGATTATTGATATGGAATGAATGGATTTTTCTATTACTTTACTTTTAAAATATATATTTTATTATTTCAAGTAAGCTTACCCTTGCATTGTTTGCATGTGTGGTTCATGCTTGTGATGATCACGTCTTTGGTGTCGGAGCAGATGGTTGAGTTTTTGGCAGGTTTAGCTTCTCTTAATTGATGATGAAGCTTCGCCTTAGCCAGTGGGGAGATGGAACAAGTATGGAGGGTTACTTTTGTTCCTTTAAAGGAATTGATATTCCTTTTATTGTTTATTTCTATTAAAAGAATGTAAAGTGTGACCAGCTATAGAGAGAGTGTTTTGTATCCTGTATTTATTGATATAAAAATGTTTAATAATGTTGGTGTATGTATTTTCTTTTGAGTCCTTGATGTATACATTGATGTAACTATTTTGGTTGGAATGAAAAGTTTTCTCTATTATTATCTCTAACGATGAAGAAAGCGAAAAACAAAAACGTATTTTTATAATACTTAATCTAATATCATTATTAAAAGAAGCCTTCAAAGAGATGAAATAGAAAAGTTGTTATGTAGCAGGCAGTGGGTCGTTACACTTATCAGATAGCCTAGTTGTTCATCTATTTTTACTGTAAAAGAATTTCCATTTGTTGTTTTATGAGAGCCAAGTGAAATATTAACTATCAAGTCAAAAAGGTATTTAGTTTTTAGGTGCTAGGCTTCAATACTATGAAAATTTTTGAAACTTCTTTTGCTACTTATATTTTATTGAAGCATTGAGCTTTTTATATTAAAAGAAAAGGAATTTTGATTTACACTATGAAAAGTGTTTCTTTTGCTATCTTATTGTTTGAAAAATTACACCTACCTACCTTGCTTAATTATTTTTAATGACACTGCATGTATGGTCCATAAATAAAAGATGGAGAGTTATGAGGAATTTCTTGTAAAAGAAGGATGTCAAAGTGAAAAAACAGTACATATAAAGAGGTACGTGTAGTTTTCCAATCAAAAAAGCTATTAATGCAATTAGCATTAACCTCAAGGGAGGTTTGTATAATTATCCCTTTATTTATTGATCAGGCCATCATTATTCATTGGTTCATTTTTTCCCTTAAAAGAAATCATGAATAGGTGTATCATTCATGTAGGACTTTTGTGATACATGTATTTCATGAAGTAATAGTTTCACCTATTGTTGATAGGCTCTGGTAATTTCCAAATTCAAAAATCAAGTAAATGATAATCAAAGTGTTGGGTGTGCCAAGAGAAATTTTAAGAAATAGTTCTATGGATCTTCTTGGTTGAGTAAGTGGAAAGTGGAAATTTTGGAATAAAAATCACCTTACACTCACTTGGTTTAATAAAAACAAGAGAAGGTAGAAAGAGTGGAGAGTGGTATTTGAATGGGTAGATGATGCACAAATAGTTTACTCATTTTTACATTTATTTATCATAGGTGCTTTTATGGTGGAGTGCATACTGAAAAATTGCACTACATAGTCAAATTATACTTATTCTAGATTTGATTTGATCAAGCCTTTCACTACTGGTCAGCACTAAATAAATTAAATTGTTGCAAGTATAAAACTTGGTTATATGACTTTTTTTCTTGTTTATTTTTCATTTATCAATTTTTGTTTCTAGTTATTTATTTTGCTCTATATTTGTGATCTGAATCCTACAAAATAGCCCCTATCTTTCATTTTAGGGATCCTAGATGTTACTTACATTTAAACCATAATTTAGTTTTTGGAAGTTTTGCTTATAAATAGGAGAAGTGGAATATATCTAAGAACAAAATGCTACTTTGGTGGTAATTGTGACAATGTGTTCTCGATAGGTTTTTAGCTCAGTGATCTTTCTTAGTGTCTTGTTCTTACCTTGTAGTTGTGACCTCCTTATATTTTCTTATTCTTGGCTCCTTTTTCGCCTTCAAATGAAAAATGATGCTTGTCTAGCCTATTTCAATCCTAATTCAAATAGATCACTAATTATTATTTTTTATTCAAATAAAATCTTCTTTACTTTCATTTGACTAGGTTTGAAGTTGAGCATATCATATACGCACAAAGTTTCTACTTAATCTTTTGTCTTATTTGTAATCTTTTAAAACAAAATAAGTTGCAGAATATGAATTCCAAGATGTTTGGAAATTCTCTAGTTATGAAATCACATCAGGAAGCCTGGCACTGTGAAGTATCTAGCTCCTTAACAATGAATTATTGTTTGACAATTCCATGTGTAATGTTGATCCACATTTTCCAAGATATTTAGAAAAAACTAATCGTTAGCTTTCAATGAATAAACTATCCTTTGTGTTTTTATCTTGACTGTTTTTCTTAGCCTTTTTTTTTTTTTCCTTTTTTAAAGAGTTTCCCAGCTCAAACGTAAAGAGGACATTAAGAAGTGACAATAGTTTAGCAAATCGATTATAGTTTTTGCTGATTTTTGAGATTATGTATTCTAAACTTAGATTGGTTAAAGTGAACTGGGGGTGCAAAACATTTTAGAAATTGGTTTGTATGGCTTTACTTTTTTTGGATAAAATATGGCTCAAGAACAATAATTTTCCATATACAACACCAATATATTGATCACAAGTTTTGCATTTTTCTTTTTTGGCAGGATGGGAAGGTTAGAGAGTTAAGATATTGTGACTTTTTCTATATATGCTCAAGCTTGATTTTGCAATCAATGCTCTTATGTCCTTGCACATGGTGGTTACATTGTTGGTGGCATTCCTACTAGACAACACTGTCCCTAGGCAATCAACAAGAACAAGGAGTGTATGTATGGTGGCGAGCTGAAGACATAGCCACTAATCCATCATTTTAATCTAAATATTTTCTACCAAAGAAAGTAGCCCAGTGTTGCTATTGGTTCAAATGTTTAGCAGTTTAATGCTTGGTTCACTCACATTTTATCTTTTGTTGGTTGACAATGGCTTCTTTGATTGGAGATGATTGAGGTTAGGAGTTGAGACCCAAAGAGTGAGAGAGAGGTTTGATATGTAAAATGCATTCATTACTTCATTGGTTTTTGTTGAGATTAAACGATGTTGATATATGGAATGTTTTTGTTTGCATTTGTTTTAAGAAGCTATTCTAGAATGTTTTATACAGTATTTTTTTAAAAAAATTATTGAAAATATAACGACAATTATAAACCACAGCAAAGTTTACAAAAATATTTGTAAAAATTATTACTCTACTAGAAATTCAAACCAATGCCATGCTTAAAAAAAATAAAAATGTTCTATGCTTAGTGGCAGTTATAACTACCACTATATAAAAAATATTTAAACAAAAAGTTACATTACTAGCAGTTAAAACTATCACAAATTTTTAAAATTGTAATAATGAATTATTTGATGGCAGTTTTAATTGCCATTAAGTTTTTCATTGTGTATTTTTAAAAGTAGAATAAGAGTGGTTGACAACCACCACTATATATTTTAGCGGCAATTATTCTGGCGATTGTTCTAAACTAACGCTAAGTGTTTTAACGTCGCCAAGTTTTATTGTAGTTTTGGAACTACCGAAAATCCTACTAGTGGTGGTTTGAATTGACGTTAAAATACAATTTAAACTAACTTAAAAATCAGTTTTGTTGTAGTAATCTTTTTCCTCCTTTGTTTGGACTTTAGTCTCTACAATCTTGAATAATGGGTCATACTCATCCTTATGTTTGGATTTTGATTTCTATAGTCTTATTATAACACCCTAAGAGACATTACCTTACATTCATACATTTTATCGTGAAAACATAAACTTTTGTAAAAAATAAAAAAAATAAAACCTCAATCCTTAACACATAAAACATAAACATGGTTTCGGCACCCCAAGGTACCATACAATCATATAAAACTATAAACAAAACTTAAATATCTAATCCACATGAAGAGGTACTCAAATGAATTAAAGCTAAGGGTCTTCAATAAATAATAAAACTCTAAAAGATGCCTAGTGTTTCTTTCTTATTGCTCCATGTCCTGCGTAATCTAAAATTTAAACTAATGAGACAAAAGTTTGAGTGAGTTGCCTAGGGACACTACAACATCACCTAAATCACATATAACATAACATACATATACATCTATAAAACTCATCAAAGACATGACATTTAAAGCATGTAACCATTCACACACTTATAAGGTAGAACAGTTCATACATAGAACATCATTAACATATTGTAGACATTTCTTTCTTTCTTTTCCGTCCTTTTGGCAGATTTGAGCTCAAAATCTCAAGAGGCATCTCTCTTGTTTTTACCACTTACCCTTCCTTTGTCACCAAGAACCTAGAGGGAGTCTTTGAGGATAGAAGAATGACACCACTCTTTGAGGACAGAAGGAGATAGATATCCTTCCCTTGTTAAAGAGGATGTTATGTCTTAAAACATTTTTTAATATTCAGCTTTAGCCATCCTTTGGGAACTAAAGGGGTTATCACCCTTCCTTTGCTTAATAAGACCTTTCAGCAATCAAAATTTGCACATTTCATTTACATGAGCAGTCAATATAGAATATATAACATGTAGAAACGCATCCATACATCATTTCCTCACATTTCACTTCTTGGGACCTTAGCACGAGCATGCCTTATGAGGCACGACTGTGCAACGAATCAAAACGCTAAACTGAAACCCAACACAACCTTGCTTTGTAAAGCATGATTATGCTTCTACTAAGCAGGCTTGTGCTTTGAAGTACGGGCAAAACCTAAAGCGAGGATTTGAAAATCAAACACGGTCGTGCTCATCACTGGTATGACTATGCTCATCTATTTGTAGAATGCCATAGTGTGAACCATAATAATAGAGGTCTCCCTTGGGCTCCTACCACTCAAATCAATGAAGGCAAGCATGCATATAATGGTTTATATTATATATAGCATCAAAAGACTGCTTCCTAACCCTCAATCATGCATAGACATTAACAGATATAAAACTCTTTTTCTTGAACCCAACATTGCACCATATAAAGCTTTTTTTATCCTAACATGGCATAATCAAACACAATAACAAGGGCAAACATCATCAAAACAAAATATGGGGAGTAGGGATGCATGCAAGGGATAACACTCACCTAGAAAGGGTTGACACATCTCCAAGAGGGCGCCTAAGTTCTCCGCTCTTCTAGTGTGACAAATGTGATAAATAAATGCGATGTCTGGTTTAGGGTTAATGTATTCAAATCCTTTTGTCGAGTTGGCCCCTAGTGGCCTTCTTAATCAACATGTTCCTTTTATTTACTAGCCCAAATTCTTTTAATTAAAGCCCATTATTAAGTTATCAATTTAACTCTCCCCAATTATTAAATAGACCGCTTTTAAACAATGTTATTTATTAAATATGGTTTTAGTGGGGTGTTACGCTTATCATCTTATCCAACTTGTGTCTAGATTTCAGTCCTCATTATCTTTTTGGATTATGAGTCTGATTCATTCTTATGTTCTTTTAGATTTCAGTCCCCATAATCCCATTAGATTATGGATTCTACTCGTCCATGGCACATAGGGTTTTTATAAACTTCAGTATCGACTTCCTTTTAATGATACATCCTACACATCCTAGTGGACTTTGTTTCTTATCACTTTTAGTAAACTGGTCCTACAAGTCTGTTTATAATCATCCCTAAGGAATAACAACTATTATATCAAAAGTTGCTTCATTCAATTGAAATATTTTCTTAAATTCATTACATTCCGTGTTTGTGTTTATCACTTTTCTTACTAAAGTTTCCAATTTATAAGCTCATCTCCCTATAGTCAGTACTACTCGATAGGCACCTTCCTAATTTGCTACTAGCTTTCTATTGGCTGCATTTCTTCCTCCTACATTTGTCTTTCTTAGCACAAGATCTCCTACTTCAAATCTTCTGGGATTACAAACTTATTATATTTTAGAGCAATTCAATATTTTGTTATCGAAGCTTGGATGCCTGCTACTGCTATTACTTCATCCAAAAAACCCAAATCCTCCTATAAAGCATTCTCATTTCATCCTTCCTTAAATTCAACAATTCTCTATGGTGGCCCACCAATCTCCCCTGTGATCACAACCTTTGTCTCATAAGCAAGCCTAAATGAAATTTCTCTTATGGACGAATAGGGTGAAGTGCGATATGCTCATAGCACTTGATCTATTTGTTCAACCTAGTTTCCTTTTTCTCCACGGATTTGAAGTGTTGTTTTATAAGTAATCCCTCCAAGAGGGCTTTAAACCCCATATTTATAAATTGCTTTCCATTATCCATCACAATTGCCTAGGCACACCAAACCTACTTACAATGTTCTTATAAAAGAACTTTTGGATATTGACTAGTATGATGGTGGCTAATATTTTTGCCTCTATCCACTTTGTGAAATAACCTATTGTCATAATAATAAAAAAATTAATTGTCTTGGGGCTAAAGAAAATGGTCCCAATATGCCCATCCCCTATTGATAGAAGGGCCAAGGAATATATGCCATGTTCAACTCATTTGCTGGTAAATGGATGATATCGACATGTTGTTGGCATTTTTCAAATTTTTTAACATAGTTGAGCACATCTTGAAGTATTGTTGACCAATAATATCCAACTCTCAAAGTTTTCTATGTTGGTGCTTTTCCACCAAGATGATTGCCACAACTTCCTTCATGAATTTCGGCTAACACATTTTCTTGCTCAACTTTGGTTAAACATTTCAATAATGGTTGAGAAAATCCCTTTTTGTATAACATTCCATTCATTATTGAGTACCATGTCGCATCCCCCCTGATTTTCCTTCCCTTTTTTGCTTCCTTCGGTAGCTCCTTTTGTTAGATATTCCTAGATTAGTGTCATCCATGTTAGTTGAGTTTGGATTTCCATCACAACTTCTTCTACCATGTTTTTGGGCTTTAGTAGACACCTTTGCACAATGGATTTGTGGTTTCTTGTCTTTTTAGTGGTAGCTAGTCAAGACAGTACACTAACTCGGATATTCTACTTCTTGGGGAATGTTAGAATTCAACCTACTAGAATGATTGACATATCTTCGTCATTAACTCTAAATACTTATGAAGATTTGGCTCTTTAGCCTGATATTCTCCCTTAACTTATGATATCATTAATTGAGAATCACTATAAATTATGACCTCATTGGCTTCTAGATCTTTTGCCATCAACAGACCTACCAAACATGCTTCATACTCTACTTGATTATTCATTTTTTTGAATTCAAACTTTAATGACCACTCAATTACCAAATTGTTTGGCCCTTCTAATACTATTTATGCTCCTCAACCTTTGACATTCGATGAACCATTTACACATACTTTCTATACTTCTAAAAGTCTCCCATCGATTTCCCTCATTTCCACTATAAGTACTTGGCCTTTAATAGTCCTTCTTAGCTCATATAAGATATCATATTTCAATAATTCAACTGGCCAACTGATCATTCTCCTAGCTAAGTCTAGTCATTAGAGGATTGTTGACATTGGAAGGTCGGTTCAAACTACTATAGGATGTGGTTGGAAATATTGTCACAATCATCTAGCCATAAAGAACAAAGCAAATGCTACTCTTTCCAATTTCTGATATCTCAATTTAACCCCTTATAACAACTTACCTCCTTTCCTTCCTTTACAAATGTTGCGCTAACTACCTCATTGTTTATTGCAAGGTAAACAATTAACTTTTCACTCGAGTTTGATTAAACTAAAATTGGTCAGCTCGTTAATACTATCTTCAACTCTTGAAAAGTTGTTTCACATTCTTTGCCCTAAATAAATGTTTTTCCTTTTTACAAGACTTTGTAAAATAGCAAAGACTTGTATGCCGCTTTGGCCATAAACCTAGTTAATTTAGCAATTCGACTTGTCAATTTTTGAACCTCCTTTATCAACTTCGGGCCTTACATCTCTAAAACAACTCTATACTTTTTTGGGTTTGCTTCAATTCCTCTATTCGTCATCATATAACCCAAAAAATATCATGAAGGTACTATAAAAGTGCATTTAAGCATATTCAAGCGCATGTTATACTGTCAAAGTCGGTTAAAAACGTTCTCTAAACTTTTCACACAGTCACCTTCTTTTGAGGTCTTCACAATGATGTTGTTTATATAAACTTCCATTACCTCCCCTAACATTTCATTCAAATATATTGGTCATCATTCTTTGATATGTTGCTCCTACATTCTTGAGTCTGAAAGGCATCATTTTGTAACAATATACTTTTTTGTTGGTCATGAAGGTTGTTTTAAGTTTATCATTAGGATGCATAGGGATCTGATTATATCCCAAACATGCATCCATAAGCTACAGTATCTTGTATCCAAATGAATTATCAACCAATCTATCAATATTGGGTAACGAAAAAAGTTCTTTGGGGCAAACTTTATTGAGATTGATGTAGGCAATACACATTCTCCACTTTTCACTAGATTTTTTTTACCATGACTACATTTGCCAACCACGTAGCATATTGGATTTCCTTGATAACACTACCTTGCAATAACTCATTGGTTTGCTCTTGTGATGCTATTTGCCGCTTTGGTACCATTCTCCTTTTTTTTTTTTTTTGCGCAATTAGTTAGGTTGTTGGATCTATTGAGAACTTATGGTAGCAAAACTCTAGATCTATTCTGTAGGAGTGAGCGTAGGACGAGTTAGGACAAGTTTATCTTTATCCTTACCCGACCAAAAAATTTGTTAGGGTAACCTGAACCTGACCCAATGAATTAGGGACAAGATCAGGTCAACCCAACTTATTATTGTAATATATCAATCTTAATATTTTGTATAATAAAATCGTAGAATTAAAAAAGTATAAAACTTAAATTATGGTATATTTTACAATATATATTTCAAGATAAATAATATCATTATAAATATAATACCATATTATACAGAATGTTATCTATTAAATAAAAAAATTTATTATTAATATATATTTGTTCAACAAACTTAATCTTTTTAAAAGAATATAGAATATTAGAACTAGTTGAGACTACCCAAAGCATAACCTCAAATTGTCCTCAAAATATAGCTGGTCTAATTTCTAGAACCCAAACCCGTCAAAACCAACCTTCGGCTGACCGAGTTAGAGAGACAGATCGAGTTCTGCACACCCTACTATTTTGGGCATGTCGATTGCTGTCCATGCAAATAAATCCAAGTTCTTTACTAACAACTCTTCCAATCTTTCCTTGAGTCTTTTCTCCAAGTCAGTTCCTATCCTTGTTATTTTTATTTTGTCAATTCTCCAATTTGAAAATTTTGAAAATAACCTATTGGCTAAGCCCTTTAGGAGCCTCCTCCTTCTTCTACATCAATCCTCAGATTTAGATCTGCAAGCAAAATATGGTGTTTCACTGAGCAACTTTCTTCTATCCTTGATTTCTTTCTTCTTTTATCATTTTTGATGATCTTCAAGTTGAGATAATTATAATGTTGCACCACTTGTTAATCTCCTCTAACAGTTAATACTTGTGAACCTTCTCTAGGGAACTTCAATCCTAAATGCTTTGTGGGTACTATTGCTCCTAATGTGTTTAGGGAAGGTCGCCCTAATTGTAACACCCCTACCTTGATTTTATAACTATTTTTCTAATATTTGATTATTAATTTCTAAAAAATCGAAAGGGAATCTCAAAATTATGTTCTCCATTGTTATGTTTAGAATTTCGAGAACTATCTAATCGTGATTTTTAATATTTTTCGAAGCTGGAGTTCGGAGAAATTGGAAAATGATAATTATGTCATAATTTCTCAACATAAAGGGCTAACATGAGAAAAAGATTCAATTAAAAGTAAAATATTAAATTGAGCCTAGAATCAAGTCATATATATTAAAATATAATTTTGAAAATTTTCTAAAATTCCTATATAAAATGATTAAAATATCCTTAATTGTCTACTAGGCCAAACCAGTATTGGTTTGACATCTAGCAATGATGAAAATGATGATCTTAGTTTATTTTTAGATAAAATATTTAATTTTAGAATTTGCATAAAATTTTGGTATTTATTGAGTTAAAATTGATTTAATATGAATTTTTAACTCAAAAATACTAATTAAATAAATAAAAATTAAAAAAAATTATTTCTGGAAATTGATTTTAAATAGAAAATAATGTGTGTATCAAGTTTCACACAAAAAATCATTAATTTGACATTAAAACTAATTTATTAAAGCTTGGGTGATTTCATTAGTTCTAGTCAATTCGACTATAGAGAAAACGGAATACAAAGACTTGGGGAGGCAAAGAGAGACCACGTCCAACCCCTGTTATGCTAACTCACCCCTTTCATTTTTCACATGCCTAAATTAAAAAAATCAAAAAGAAATAAGAACTAGATTTATGACATAAGTGTGGTGATGTCATGCTAGGCCACCTCACCCTCCTTTCCCTCTATAAATAGACCACTTTGGGGATAGATTTTCTCACTTCCATTTTTCCCTAATTGCTGGCTGAACCTGCTCTTCACAGCCCCCTCACCATCAAAAAAATTTTCCTCCATTCCCACACCGTAACTCCATCAATACTCATCCTCTTCAAGATCCACCTCCAAGCTCCATCAAAGAAACCTTAGATCTTCCATTCTACCACTTCTCTTCTTCTTATAGTCAATTTCCATTGAGTTAATGGGGGAGTGGGGTGATTGCTTTCATATGAGGGTGAGGAGGTTTTCCCTAAACCTATTCTCTTTGGTTGTAATCTTAAAGTTGTCTATTATTTCTCTCATTATTGTTGTTGCTATCCATGATTATTGATTATGTCCTTGTGAATGGTTGCTGAAATTTGTTTTTGATAGACAAAATATTGATGGATCAAGATTAATATTGAGATGATTATACAGTCTTATGAATAGGAATCTTTAAGAAGAAATTTTTTGGCACTTACTTGACCTTAAAGCTCACAAATTTTTTAGCTTGTCAAAGGGAGATATTAAATTTATTTTATGATTTGGCTGTTGGAAAAACTGTTTTAGTGGCAACATATTTGAGATTTATTAATGCTAATTATGTTTAAAACAAATTGTTTGTGTTGGATAAAGGAAAAAAAAATTTAAGCTTGATTCCCCCTTTTGAAGCTCACGGTTTTGAGTACTGTCAAGGGAAGTGGATGAAATTTTTGCAAAGATGATTTTCTTTTCTCTTTTAAGTCATGGTTTTATAAGAGAGAGGAAGAGTTCTACCAAAAAAATATTTAGCCAACTTAATTCCAAGGTAACCAAAGGATTTCAAATGATTGTGGAAAAGAGTAAAGTTAATAGAAATCTTACCTATCCTATTGAAAGCTCATGGTTTAATTAATTCAAGAAGGTCTAAACAAAATTTTAGCATGACAAAATGTTTATATGATTGAATGAAAGAATGAACATGGATTTGGAGATAATGGATTAAAGAGGTTTTAGTAAGAGAAAGAAATTTGCAAAGCCATTCTCAACATATAGGGCTCACGTTTTTTTTTTTGTAAGGAAGAAGGTGATGAGTTTTTTTTTAGTTAGATTAATCAATTATAACAAGGAATTTCCAAAATGGTCATCTTAGTAATAAAACTAGAAGGATCTCTTGTTAACCTTAGTGGGCTCACCGCCCAAATTGAAAAAGAATGGGTAATGAGACAATCTTTAAAAAGATTAAGGTGTAATTAATTTTCCTTGAATTAGTTTAAAAGATAATATGCTTAGTTTCATCATAAGTAGAAATTTCATTTAAATAATCACTAGCCACATTGTATTCCAAGTATTTGGAATTGAAATTGTTATCACTTAAAACCTTAATAGTAATTTAAGTTAGTAAATTATAAATTAGAATGTAAGTTTTAAAATTTCTAATCTTAGTAACACAATAGTCTTAGAATAATGAAAGTAGGAAACTTACATGATGCCTAATTTTAATAAGATTGAAGAAAATAAGATTTCCCTTTAAAAAGTCCAATTAATTAGTTTAAATTTTTCTTAAGTATTTAAGAATCTAATCTAAGTCAAAAAAAAATCTACTAAGTAGTTGGACTACTAATAAATAATTAGCCATAAAGTTTCATCAAATAAGATTAAAAGTTTAATTAGGTACTTAAGATAGATTACTTATTTTTAGAAATATAATTGTTTTCCTTAAATGTATGATTTATGAATTATAAATTATTTAATTACCATTGTGTAAATATTTTACAGGTATATATATATATATATATATATATATATATATATATTAAATTAGTTATACCGAGAGATGATTATAGACTAAGACTCTGCAATATGTGGTAAAGACATTAGAGAGAGAATGTATTGGTACTCAAGTGAAATCAGACCAGGTAAAATCTTTGCTCCAAATTTCAAAGTGATGAGTGAGGAAACAATAAGTTAGTGAGTAATGTGATGTGAGGGACATGCAATGGCATTACACCTTGCATGGAAAGCCATAGTTTGGTACACTAAGAAATGAAAGACAGGAACCCACTTGCAAAAGTCTTGGGGGTAAGGTATCAAGCAGTGAAGGTCCCAATGGCAACAGTAGCATCCTTGAGCCGAAATATTCGCCTAACCAAGCTTGGAAACCCTGACAATTGCTCCGCATTTCAGGATTAGTGTGAGAATATACCTCTATATAGGACAGTGGTTGTCCTAAGCTGTTGCTCTATTCCTCAATGATGATGAAGACTGTATCATGTGCTAATGTTGAGAGAGGTATATGTATTCCTAATCATTTCCTAGTTTTGTTGAGAACTATTGCTCACAAATGGGAAGTATGGATCCATATAGAGTCAAGGGTAAGCTATTATAACTTAGACAAAATCCCAAGTTCCCTTTTTTGTTATTTTTAACTGTTTTATTTGTATTTTACTGTAGAATTTCCTGCCACTTATGTGAAAGTAATTTTTAGAACAAAATCACCTCACTCTTCTATTTTTCCTTTTATGTAGGACTGATCGTGGTTAATGAAGATGGCTATGTCAATTCTCTTTAACCTACATATAGAGTATCATGATGAGGGGACGTGGGGATATCATGAGGACATTGACTATCTCACCTACATCTGTCTTATGACTATTACTTTTCTGTCTCCCATCCTACGGGTACTTATGCCCCCTATGACCTTTGTTATACCAATCTTTGTGTCGATGACTCCGCCACCAAACTTCTACTATGCACCTCTTGCTCCGCCATCACTGCTTGAGGATCCTATAATCCCTTTGTCGCTCTTTTCATGAATGCACACCCACTTCTTCCTAAGCTGCTAGCAGTAGAGGCACCAGTTGCAAATGGACAAATACCAACAAAGGATGATGGATCACACTAGAGGTGGTCTTAGCTGAGTCCCCCATAGACTCCCCTATGGTTGATTACTAGGTGGGGATGGCTAATGGGTGGTACACTTCCCCATCACCCTCCTCCTCTAGACTTGGGTCACCTCACGAGGTACCCAACGAACATGCTTATCACTCAATAGCAGACGACTTGAAGGACATTCCCACTAATGACGAACTGTAGGCCCTGTCTGATGACCTTTTCAGTTTGTATATAGGATAGGGTAGATTGATACTACTCTGAGTATGACTCTTTTGATGTATATATTGGGGGTAGGGAAATCCATCACCAACAATTTGGTTGACATTGCTTTTTTTTCTTCTTCTTCACTTCTTACTGTGAAGAATGTCTCTAGATACCCCATGGGTTGAATTAGGTCTCTTGTGAATCCAATCAAATCACTTCCATACGATTTTAATTGCTCCTTACTTATTCCCATATGATTGAATGCCTGATCATATGAGATATCTGTTAAACTTTCTTGATCAATAAATACTCTTCCCACATTCGCATTTGCAATGATGACCCAAATCACCATTGGGTCATCGTGCTCTAGGATGATACTCCCATAATCTACATTTAAGAAATAAATGACCAGAGTCAGCTTCTCTTATGATCATGAGTCTTGAAGGCTTGTGTGGGCTTGTTGATAAATCTACATTTTATGTAGATTTATAAAAAAGTTCACATGATTTTTTCATTAGCTCATAGGAAATTTGTAAGAAAATAGACCATTAATAAATGATTTTATGTGGTGTACGTTTCTAAGCTTTCTATTTAAAATTGCATGAATTACCTTAATTTTGTTGGAATTTGTAAAGGAAAGTTAGAGGTGCAGAGAAAGAAATACAATCCCCAGGCATAAGGCATAAAGGAGTATTGTACTAGTCAAAGATGACTTAAAAATGAAGAAGCAAGAATTAAAGTGAGGATTGCAAAAAAGACCCACAAGCACAAGAACAAATCAAAAAGGAGATTAGAAGTGCAAAACAAAGTGCATTAAGTCGTACCCGCCTAGCGGGCTAGGTAGGCCACTCGGCGGACCTTGCTTTAGTGGCACCTACCCAGTAGGGTCAGCATGCTCGACGCCAAAAAGGAGCAGATTTTTTTTTCTTTGAAAAAGCACCCAGCGGGTTTCCAACCACGTCGGGCAGGTTCGAGGTCCAAATTCTAATTTTATTTTAATTCTCAATGGGCTTGGGTTATGTGAAACGGACCAGATTAAGCTTTCTTCTTTGAAATTCTAGAGTTACATTACAAATAACAAAGAGCAAACCCAGGGGAGGGCTTATCTAATCTCTATTATACTCTCTCTCTTAGATTTAGACAGAGGAAGGACTCCCCCATAGCTTCAGAGGATTCTCACTGCATCCAGTGGACAGAGGCTAAAGGCCAGTCTTTTTGTTAAGGTTTACCTTTAGTTTCTAATGATATATATTGTAAAGGGTTGCTTCTCTGTTACTATGGAGAACTAATCCTTAGGCTAGAATTGTGGTGTAGCCATGCTTGAGATGACTGGAACCCCATTTTGATTTTTAATTTTATTTTTCTTTTTCTTTCAATTGAATTGCCATAGTGTTCTTCATTATATTGTTTGGAATTGATCACTCCTTGCATGTCTTTAATTAGTTAATTAATTGGCAACCGTATCATAATTAATTAGTAGACCTCAAAAGTTATTAGGTTTAGGACGTTGCATGATCAAACTGCAAACAAAGCTCTTAATCGAATTCATTTATCCACTTTGTTCCTAATCCTTTCCTAGATTAAACCACTGCATGATCAATCAGGGGTTTAATACAGGAAAGAGTTTTTACAACCCATGACCAAAGGTTGTAAAAGAACTCAGTAGAGGGATATTGGCAATTGAACTTGAAAATAAAATTACATTTTAACTTAGAGGGAAGGCAATTGAAGGCATAGGTGAACCCATAATCATAGGTTCTTAACTCATTGAAATCCAATTTAATTTTAATTATTCTTTTTGCAACTCCTTGCATTTTAATTCTTTGAACTCAACCTATAAAACTTGAATAACCTAGACATTATAGATTCTGAAAGATATTCCATATCAGTCCTTTGGGTACAATATCTGGACTCAAGTCCATTGTTACTACTACAATAGGGTACGCTTGCCCTTAAGCATGTTCTAGACGCATCACTTGCATACCCATAACAACCCTTAAGGCTCTCTTGCAGGATTTAGCTAAATCATTTGCCCCTACAAACCCTCTCGAAATCATTTGGATCAAATTTTCTGAAGGATCATGAGTGAATTCAGCCATATGCTGCTTCTGAACCATGTGGGTGGGAATTAGATTGACCGAATTCCCATATATGGCGCCAATGTTCTCTTTGAAGTGGATAAGGTTATGAGTCTGGGATAGATTGTTATCTGGTCTGAGTTGATTGATTCTGATTGAGACTTTGGTGTGGTTGAAGGGTACAAGCAACGAGTGGAGTACCTACAAAAGGCACTTCGACACTCGAGTTAGTAATATTCCCACCAGAGTGAAGAAATATAATAAATGTATACCTGATATAATGACAACAGTATTTGTAGGAGATTAAGAGTGGATTGGATTTCTATATTTAAGGCTCATGGTCTTTTAATAGAAATAATACACTATTTTGGTGTATTGCAAGGTGATTTTACTTTTGGTCATAATTGACTAAAGTCAACGTTTAAGCTTAGAAGACAAACCTTAACTCGAATTAGGTGGTGGCCTTAATATTTAACAATTGCAAACAAATTTTTGCTACAAAACATCATGTTTGATTGTATTTTACTAAAATTAATGTTTTTATTAAAAATAAGTCAGACTAAAAAACTTAAAAAATATATAATTTTTAAGTTGAGTTGAGAAATTAATACTGAAATTTTACCATAGACTTCTTAAAACAAAAATTTCAAACAAATTATTTTACTTAAAACTTATTTTCAATTAAAATTAATTGTATTTAAAATCAAATTTACAGATATTCAGCAAAGCATACACCAAGTCTTGTAGCAAAAGCAAAAACAAGTTGCTCATGTCCATTGTCCTACAAAGCCAAAGCATTAACTTACGAAGTCTATGGAAAGAGATCGAAGTTACAACTACCATGCGAAGGAGGAGCCCAAATCTTCGTGTATTCTATGGCCAATTCTTTTCCAATACTACCTAGAAATTGCTGGTCTATGTGAATTTATAAGTCACGGAAACTGAACATCAAATCATCAATTCCCCTTCATGATTTTTGTTAACCTCTAACTTTTCTGTTTTTAAATTTATGTTTGAGCCAATTATATAAAAGCACTTGTTTTGTGAAAAATTTGGTATCAAAGGCTTTCGTGCCATTTATAGTACTTACACCTCGTCAGCACAACCTGCTTCATAATAAGCCGGTTCAACTGGTCCAATCAGTGCTTGGAATGACAAGCTGCAACTCTTTTTTTTTTTGGCTGAAAGACAAGCTGCAACTCTACAAACAACTAAGAGAGATTGATTATATGCGGTATGAGTATCTTATTTATTGGTCTGTTTCAAGTTTTTTGAACATATAAAATTATATGCGTTATTACATTAATTTTCAAAAAAAATATTATTAAATTAGTTCCTGAGTTTGATTTTCATGCAATAAACTGTCAATCAATAAAAAAGTATTTTAAATATGACTTTTAAATTAATTATTATAAAAATTAACAAACTTATTATTATATATGATAATTTTTAAATTATTAAGATCGGTCAAGTGACAAAAGTTTGAATAGTTTATACAAAATTCTAAGTTTAAATCTCATTGTCATTATTATATACTAAAAGAAATATCAAAATATATAGCAATTTGTTATTGGATGACAACATAAAACACTTTTACAATGTTGATACGTTTTAGTTAAATGTTTAGTTCTTTAAATATTTATTTTATCATTGTTTTAGTTTGAAAAGATTTTATTATTAAATTAATCTATTAAAGATTCAATCTTTGAAAAACATTTTTTAAGAAATTAATTTAATTATCAAAATTTTAAAAAATGATTATGCAACTAAATTTTGAGCTTCAAATTGAGTGTGTACAGTATATATATAAAAAAAAAACATAAGGATAGGCGCAAAATAGACTTGTGGAGGAAACTAACCCCTTCCCTACGAAGACATTGAAAATGAGTCTATACCAATAATGGAAGTTAACAAATTTTAAAGAAAAGTTCTAAAATGGGGGTCAGAATTGAGCTAATCGCATTATTTTTCCTCCCTTGTTTTGTGTTTTGTTTTTTTCCGCTTATTTTGTTTGGTTCGTGAATTGCAAAATCTCTTTTTCTCTAGTGGATATAAATGCTCGTAATTATGGAAGATCCTTTTGACTACGTGCAAAGCACTTGGCAAATTAAGTCCCGTAATTGACGTTGGGGAGAAACATCGATATGCAGTCTCGCGTCCCTTGGTTGTTATTTTATTTGCATTTTTTTATTCAGGATTTAATTGTTATGATAAAAAAATGATAAATAATGAAATTTTAAAGTATGCTTGTACACTCCTTAATCCTTATATGCAATAACATTTTGATTTTATTATAACTTATTTTTAAATGATTCAAGTAGTATATATATATCTTGTGATTTGTGCAAATATATTTTCTTAACGAATTTTATTATTTAAATATTATATATTTCATTTTATTTTTTTATCTTATATATATATATTCTACAAAATAAAAAAATAATAAAAGTTATTCCATTTTAAATGTACAAAATACATTTTTATTTCTTAAAAATTATTTTCTCTTTAATTTAGTATTCCTATATCATTAAAAGAAAGAGAAAATAGGTCACGCACTGATAGTATAAAGTAGTTTTACACTGTCATCTAATCATAAACCACTATTTATTGTAAGTTTGTTGACTTTTATAATAAATACTTTAAAAGTCATATCAATAATTATTTCTGATTGGTTGACAGTGTAAAACTTTTTACACTAACAGTGTATGACCATGAAACTCTAAAAGAAATTGTTTATAATAGCAAACATATAACATATATGACATCATTAAAAGTTGACTGGTATTTAAAAGAAGTTGTATATATATATATATATATATATATATATATATATATATATATATATTTTGGTGAATTAAAAGAAGTTGTATATAATAACAAGCATGTAATATATCTATCGCGTGGGTATGTGGTAGTGGACATATATACGATATTAATGTATAAATATTGAAAAAATTCAATAGGAGAAAAACTTAAAAAATGTAATTTGTTAATAACCAAAAGAAGTAAAGTGTAAAAATTACCTTTATTAGTATAATTTTTATTTAACGAAAATAAAATCGTTAGTATAAATATTTTGAATTTATATTTATAGTATAAAGTATTATGCCGACATTTGATGTACTGATAGTACATATTAAAATATTTTTGTACTAATAGAATTATTTGTTAGTCTAATATATTTTACTATTAGTTATTAAATAAATAATTTATATTAATAGAAATCAATCTATCGTTAAATTGTTAGTGCTTAATATTTTTTAATGTATATATAATGTATTTGGCTTTTGATTTATTTGCTTTCCGTTGGATAAATTTTGCGATGAAGTAAATTTAATACGATAATTATTTTAATTATTTCACAATAAAAAAATAAATCAACACGGAATTAAATAGGTAGTGATATAATTATTTAAATTGTAAGACCAATTTTTCTTATCAAAACCGAGGAGGAGTTGACATGTGCAGATGTGATTATGTGAACAGTACCATTCAATGTATCAATGTATATATAATACTTTATCAATCAACTAAAGAAGAATGAAGAATTGCTTTTTGTTATAGAAAACATATTTGTAAATTAAAATTAAAACATATTTGATAAGTCTTATAAAAAAAAAAAACATGTTTGATAAGTATTAAATTTAGAGAAATAATTATTTTTGAAGCTTTTCTTAAAAATTAATTAATAAAAACAAGCTAGTAAATAGTTTTTAAAATAAGTTGAAATAGTTTGTTATTTTTTTTTCGAGACTACAAAATACTTTTACATATTCTGTTCATTTTAAATTATTCAAGAGATTATACGATTTCTTTAGAAGATTTTTTATTAGTATTTAAATTCAACTTTTTTTTTATAACTAAAGATGATTAAAAAATTAAACTAAATCAACCAATTTAATTCTCTTTTTGACTTTCTACAAGTATTATTCATCGGACTTAGTCTTCATCAGGCATACATAAATTCTATGTAGTATAATAAACATTCAAATCATGATTCGTTATTTTGCGAGAAATTAATTCCTTAAATATTATTAATTTAAAAAAAATCATAAATTATTTTTATACATATAAATAAATTTCATAAAAACTATTTTAATTTTTTGAAAACGTATTTAATAAATAATTAATTAAACTATTTAGCTAAACACGCTTTAAATTAACAATTGAATTAATTTGGTTAAGGAAATTTGTAAAGTCAAAGCAAATCCACATCTAGTGATCTATCTTGATTCATTTTAAAAATTTTTGGGAACCAAGTGAATTCGTCTACACTTCTAATAACTTTCGAACTCAAACATTTTATATATGTGGATTTCTCTGACATGGGAGGAAGAGTCGTGAAATCCTTTGCCTCTGGAATTAATGGTCAATTTATAACGCAAAACCAATCATACACACATTATCAAATCAGAGTCCACTTCGTGTTGCATAAAGATGCTTTGTGTTATTGGAAAACTGAAAACGCCACTCTAAGACTCACGACAACGACAAACAAACGACAACGACATCCCTGAACCACGTGGCTTCGGGAATTGGCACGAAACGCAAAACACCAAATGCAACGTACTCGTGCATGTGCGTAGAAGAACCAGAGTTCACCGAACCGTTGCTACACCGTTGCATTGGTGTACCTCACGTAATATACCAGTGAAGTGGCAAGAATCAAGCGGAATAATGGTAGTTGCTGCAGTGTTGCCGTTTGATGCACCAGATGTCGTTACTGAAAGCGAACATATTTTATACCTACAAAGGATACTCACTCAGTGTTTGTCGTTTTGCTCAGAAACTAGGAGACGTGGCAAATCCTCACCTCATTTTCAAAAGAGTGATGATAACTTTTATGAATTTAGCTGACCCAACGTGCTTGGTACATTATAAAAATCGGTTGATTACTGCCAAGTTATGTCCCTGAAGTGAAAAATTAAAGTTTTCCTGAAAAATAGTAATAATAGTATATTTCGGACTTTTGTCAATGTATTAAGACAGTCTCAATACTTACCTATAAATCTGTAATGATGCATATTAACCAATGATAGTGGAGTTTACTATAAAGGATTAGTGTCCAATTGGATTCCGATACATTCAGCCAAGAAAAGTCCGATTGGTTTCCTTTTAATTAAGAATTAATTTGGGATATCAAAATTTTCAGAGAATTGATTGTATTAGTTATTCATTGAGTACTTTTTTCCCTTAGAAAAAAAAAATTGTAATGAATAGAAAGAGGTAGTGATTTTTTCTTTTTCTGTTGGGTAGAATTAATTTTGAGTTTAGAATCCATAAATTATATTTTATTTACGCACTCTAAAACTAATTTTATTTTTTCAACAAAGTAAAATCAGTTATTCTTAACTCACTTTTAAAATATCATATTTAAATATAAATTATTTTTTGTAAAATTAATTTATCAAAATTTAAAACGGAAAAACCCTTAATCTATCATAAAATAGTGGATTAGGATTCAAAATTTTTAAGATAAACATTCACATGTAATCCATAATTGTATTTCAAATAAGATTACCTTTTTTCTTTGTTACCATGTCATTGGTGTGAAATATCTACCGATTTTTTTGATGATTAATCTTCACCAAACTCACCCAATCACTTTTTTTTTTTTTTTTATTTACAAGGCTCAAACTCAAAACCTTACTTAATAGATTTGAGTTAGTTTCACTCAGACCAACATAATGTTAGTAAATAAGATTACCTTTAAAAAATACTTATGAATAAATTTATTAAACACTTAATTAAAAGAGAATTTAATTAGCATACACTATTAGTGTAAAGATCTTTTACGCTATCATCTAATTACATATTATAATATATGATAAGTTTATTAATTTTTATAATAATTATTTTAAAAATAATATTTGAGATGATTTTTGTTTAGTTCACAGTGTAATAATCTTTATATTCACTATACACGAAAGTTAAACTCATTAAACTATCCAAATACTGCACCTATTTATTTTGTCATCTCAAAATTTTGTTTCTTATTTGTAATACTTATCCATCACTGTCAATTTATTCTATTCATTATAAATTTTGAATTGATAGCAAAGTTGTATGGTATAACCCGTTGTTATATATTTAATTTATATGTATTGCTGGAGGGAAGTTGTCCTTTTACTCAGAAACGACGAGACGTGGCAAATCGGCACCTCATTTTCTAAAGAGTGATAGTAACTTCTGGGAATTTCGACGATGATCTCAAACATGTTAGTGCATATAAAAATAAAAAATAAAAAAATTGTTGCTTATCTTTGATGAGAAATTCAATTGTTGATTTTTATATGTATAGCAATATAGCACAAAAACAAGTCTTCGGTTATAATAACAAAATTGATGACATTTAATTGTATGAATGATTAGTTAGTTTCAAAAGTCAAACCTGTCAAATGCATATACAAACATTAATAATATTATATAAAACGATGTAATGTTATATAAAAAATTATATATGTAAAAATAAAGTTAATTACATATAACATTTAGAATTGTTTTTAAAATAATAATTAAACATAATTAAAAGATAATAGTTATACTTTAGTGTTTTTACAAAATTTCTCACCCAAAAATGTTGCTTGACATTAATTGATCGATTAAAATATCAGGAATATGTGAAAAGTTATTTGGTTCCTAATTTTAATAAATTTGGAGATGCCTATATTAAATTATAATATCCAAATTTTAAAAAGTAATCGTGAAATGATAAATATCTAAAAGTAATAGCTTCACTCTTTTATATAATATCACGGATGACATCAATATCGACTCTATTGACCTTGATATTATATTTAAAAAATTGATAAAATGGTATAAAAATTTAATGGTTTGTTTGGTAGGAAGGAAAGAAATAGAGAAAGAAGAAGTAGGTAGAAAAAAAGAAAAGAGAAGAGAAGTAGGTAAGAAATAGAAGTTGTTTGGTATGAGAGAAATAGAGAAAAAATAGAGTGAAATTATACTATTTTTATTTTTGAGTATTTTGAATAAAAAAAATAAAATGATACTTATATCCTTATTTTTTTTTAACCATATTATTAAAATATACATATATTCGAATATGGTCATGTTATTCACATACATATATTTGAATATACATATGGTCCTGTGCCTGTTATTCAAATAAATAAATAAATATAAATATATATATATATATATATGTATATATATATGTATGTATATATGTATGTATGTATATATATTAGTAATTATTTGTATATATTTTTATTTTAGAAATTGAATTTTGGGTTTCAATATGTAAAACACATTCAAATATGCGAACACAATTTTTGAATATTTAAACACATATTTGAATATGTGTTTTGCATATTCGATTATTATGTCCCAATGTGTTATTTCGATAATAAAAAAAAATCTAACAAATTGTGGGGGTATTTAATGGAAAGTTACACACTTCTTCACATTTCTTTGCTTATTCGAAGGGACAAAAATCGACATGGGACCCACACAAAATTTAAATATTTCTTACCTACTTCCACGCAACTAAACAAACTAAAATTTATCGCTTCTATCCACTTTCACACACTTCACTTTCCCTTTTAGCTGATTCTGCATTAGCAAACAGAGTGTATCAAGATGGACATTATGTACAACTTAGGCCTTGTTTTGTAGCGTGGAAACATGGTAGAGGAGGAGGGAAGAGAAGAGAAGAGAACGAAGATTGGAGATTTATTTTTGTTTGGAGGAGTGCAATAGGGGGGATTTTTTTTTTAAAAATAGTGGGTCCCACGACAAAAATAATCCATGCAAAAATGCGAAGATTGTCGAAGAAATCGTACAAGTTTCGTGTGGGTTCTAAAAATAGCCTTTGCTACATCTTGCTGTAGTAAAAGCGTACCATTTTATGTCTGTTTTGAATGCAAAATCAATTTGCCTGCAACAAAATCGGTTTGCTTTGTTTTTGAACGTGACAAAATCGATTTTTTACTCAAGGGAAGTCGATTTTACTATTGGCATTGCAAAATTGATTTTGTGTTTGTATAAAATTAATTTTGCATGCCTAATTTTAAAGGGATCATTATAAAAGTGACCTCTGTGTGTGTGTGTGTACATACATGTATACATATATGTATGTATACATGTATGTACACACACACACACACATATATATATATGTTTGTTCAAAATAGCTTTTTGGAATTTAAATGAAATTGATTTGCTCTGTAGGAAAATCAATTTCATTACAAGAATTTATTTTATCAACAAAAAATATTCAGAAAGTATCTAGGTTAACACGTAAGGATATAATGGTAATAATTCATTTTTTTTCTTTTCCTTCAAATCAATCAATCCCACATATTTATTTCTATTCTATTTCTCTTCAATAAAACAACCTTAATTTCTACTTTATTTCTTATCTATTTCTCTTTTCTTCTTTTCTCACCTTTTTCTTTGCATTCTTCCCCTTTCTTCACCTCCTACAAAGTAAGACCTTATGCATTGTTTGTTTAGGGCGATGTTGATGGTGGAAATTTGTTTGAGAAATCGAAGTTGTTTTGATTCTCAATAGATAATTTCTCACTAAGATTCTAACCAACAAATAAAGATTTTTAAGTGAGACTTAGAATCTAAACTTATAACGTGGATTCTTTTATTAGAACTAGCAGTTAAACTTTCAATTTGAGAATGATTTTGTTAATATTTTATAATTCATCCATATTTCTTAGTAATCCTCGATTTCACTACAGTTTTGTATTATGAATTGAATTAACTTTGAATTCATTCATAATACATGTAAACATATGATTTCGAGATGTTTCAAATTACTTGAATAGAAGTTGCAAATGTAAAAGAAAACTAGATCATGAAAGTGGCTAAAAGAGAAAGTCATTGAAAGAAAAAGGAATTATCGAATAAGATGTGCAATAAAAGTAATACATTCAAATGAAAGATGGGTCAGAATATACATGTTTTCCTTGGAACCGATAGCCATTTTGTGCGGCGTGTGTGGTATACAGGATTTGTGTGAAATGTTAAAACCAAAAAATAATGGCTACGCAGTCATCTATTTATAGATATTGTACACAACGGTAAAATCACTACAATAAAATATGTATACAGTCTATAGTTAACTTTTAAATAATACGTTGATATTTGTATGCAACCGTTTGAGTGGTAACTGCTTCCAATGTTATTATAATCTCCTTTGTACGTCTTTCTGATTTGTCCAGGATCTTTGTCGAACATTACTAGAATACTTCCTTGAATATGATGTAGCTTTCTTCTTGAATAAGGGATTTTTTGCTTGAATTCTTTTAGATTCTAATTAAGACATTTCCGAGCAACTTTTCTTTGTATACTAACTCTTCTTTTATCGAAAAGAGTATTTTGATAGAATCTATGTTTTTCTGAAAAAAGTACCTTGCTTTCATGTATATCTTTTCAACAACTAAATTTGATAATCTTCAAAAATGACCCTAACAGATGCCCCCTAAAAATACTTTGCTTGAGATTACTCGAAAGCAAATGTATTTTTATGACTTAATGTTTTTAATTTATATTTTTGATCTGTCAACTAACGATTGATCTGTACTATGGGTAATAAAGTCTTCTGTTTCTCATTATGATAATGTGTTGAAGATGTAACCGTTAGTATCACATCGTGCAGCGTGAAGTTTGCCTTTCCAATATCTCATCATGATTTTACGATGGTATCTTTAGGGATTTGATAAGTTAAAAGATAATCATTTAAAATTTAACATGGGTATTAATTTCCCATTCACTTAAACCTCTATATAATACACCGTAAACCCCTCCATCAAATTTTTACCTTTTGTCCTTGAGCTTTCTTACTCTCAGCATCTTCCCTCTTTCTAAAAGTTCCAAGATTCTTCTAAGTTTCAAGCATCCTTTCTTACCATCATTAGCAATGGCGTCTTCTTCACAAAAGGCTACAACATCTTCAGCGCACAAGTTTCTTGTCCCTGTGG
The DNA here is from genome assembly GCA_004329165.1 of Spatholobus suberectus. Lineage (NCBI taxonomy): Eukaryota > Viridiplantae > Streptophyta > Magnoliopsida > Fabales > Fabaceae > Spatholobus > Spatholobus suberectus. The sequence continues at coordinate 50,472,755 of CM014732.1, forward strand.
CCATAAAGGGTGGAGAGCTTCTCCAAACAGACGGGAAGAAGTTTGTTCCAATACCTTTCTACGAGGAAGAAAGTATGAAAATCTGGGCTTCACAGGTACTTATTCCTTTCTCTATAGGTTCTTAGAACCTTGCCTTTCTTGGGCTGTACAACCCCCATCTTTCCTGGGAAACGCTTTCTTTGTTTCTTCCTACGTCTGATCAAGATAAACCTTTGATTTATGGTGAAACCATAAGAGCGGACTTTATTAGGGAGCCTACTAAAGTGTTTAGGGCTTCGCCTCTAGTTTCGAGAGAATCATACTTCCGTTGGTTAGATAGAGTTGAGGAAGCCAAACGAAATGACTAGAAGAAATTAGGAATATATGATTTTATTCAATTAAGTCGCTTAGATATTTCCAAGCTTGATATTCCTATGCTTGTTGCCTCTTTTCAATTCTAGAACAAAAGTTGTCATGCTTTCGAGTTCCCTTGTGGATTTGTTAGTCCTACTCTCTTAAACATAGCCACTATAACTGGTTTGAAGCCTACCGATTTGTCTTATGGGTTAGGTTTATTTAAAGATGAAATAGATATTGAAAGTGTTCCAATGAATTGGGACGTGAAGACTTACAACTCCTATATTCTCGAGCACATAGGAGAGAATCTTACCCTAATAGATGATAATGAACACCTTGCCTTCCTTCTTTACTGGCTGGTTTCTTATGTTTTCTGCACTCGATCATTGCAAGTGCCAAAATATTATTTTGACCTTGCTCAAGCTCTTCTTTGTGGGAAAGACATTTGTTTGAGCAAATTACTGTTGGCTTCTCTTTATGCCGCGATGGATGAAGTGGTCAAATTGTTGAAAATGCCCAAACAATTGAAGAATATTTTTGGACCACTTTGGCTACTACAGCTTTGGTTGAATGTGATTCTCAAAAAAAGAATACCTTTTTTAGGAAAACCAACTAGTCAGCTTATCGAAGGAGCAAGACTAACTTATCTAACTTCGAGTCACAAGAAAAGAGTTATGCTTGAACAGTTCAAGAAATACCTCGAAATTTTTCTAAGTTTTGAAGAATTTAATGAAGATTTGGCACCGTTTGTCAAACAAAATTTGATTGGTCCAAGTTGGCTCAAAGTCAGATTTCCTTGTGAAACCCCTGGCCTTTAAGCAGAATTAATCGAAATCTGGAAAGCCTTCCTTACTCGAGATGTTATTTTTACTGGCTTCCAATTAAGAGATATTCGATTCTACGCTTATTAGCCACAACTCTTTACTAGACAATTTGGTTTATGCCAACTTTTACCAATTCCATTATTCAAAAAGAGGCATGAACCAAACTCTTTGGCTGGTTAAGAGGATTTAATCGGCCCTACATTGGAAGGAAGTTGGAAGAAAAGATTGCCCGAATTCAACCCGATTCCTTTCGAGAATTGTTTCCTTTCTATTCAACCTTTTTGATGAATGGTGGCATGGTTATTATGCTCCTTAAGTAGTTTCATCATCACATTGTTTCGAGAAAATAACCACAACTTTTGCCTCTTTGCAGAAACTAGAACAAAATGAAGGTAAATGGAGTCTCAAATCAAAAATTATAAAATTTGAAAACTTCTACTGTACTTGTTATCGTCCAAATGACATCCTTTTAATTATTAGAGAAGCAACCTTTACCTTAAGGGAAAAAATCGAGAAAAATAGAGTAAATCAAAAAATTATAAATCCTTTAGGCAAAACCAACTTCGAAAGATATTGTCCTAATAACTTACCTCCTTTGCCTACTGCCTCCTTCAATGTAGCTAAAGACTTAAGATACCCTATTTGGGCTCGAGAACTTCATAGTCTTTCTACTATTTTTAGATTCGAAAGGATTCCAAAAAATGAAAAAGCAACGTTTGCTAAATGTTATCTCAATGATTTCCCTGAACCTCCCTACTGGCTGTACTATGATATAAAGGATGTTAAGTTGTTGATGAAAACAGGAATCGGTAAGAAAACTTAGATATTTAAATATCAAATTTTACCCATTAAATATTATCTCACTTCTTTTCGAACTTCTTTTCATAGCCATAAAGCAACCCATTTTGATGAGAACAGAAGAATGGGAAAGTGGAGATGAAGATTCCCAACCGTCGAGGACAAAAAAGAGAAAAGCTTCGAGCAAAACAGAAGCTCTAGTCTCTATAAAAGTAAACATTTAAATTTCTTTTCCTTTTAATTATTTTCTTTCGACTTAACATATTTTGATCTTAGACTTCCTCGAAAATGAGCACCTCCAAATCAATTGTGAGAAAGAAGTCGAAAAAAGAAGTTACAGGTGGAACTTCTTCAGAGAAAACAATAAGTAACTTGAATTAATATTATACATTCCACCTTTCTATTTTTCTTCAACTCGATAACTATAATTTTATGATTGATCAGATCACCGGAACATCAAAACAAAAAGAAACAACAAAATCTGTTGCCATTTCAGAAAAACCATCTGATATATCAAAATCTCTTTCAACACAGATTCAAGTATTTTTAATTTAATAATATTTAACATTCACATCATGTTTTAACATGTTATTTTCATGGATAGGTTCGTCCACAAGAAGAAAAAATAATTGAAGAAACTACTGTTGATGAATCTGAAGAAGATATTCCTTTTGTGCAAAAGTCTCCTATTAAAAAGAAAAAATCTAAGGTAATTTTTGCATCGATTATAATGTAAAATTCCCTTCCATCATTGTGTTAACTTAGCCAAATATTTTAGGCAGTACTGATAAGGATATATCATACGAGATCTAGAAATGGCCTATGTGGTCAAACTTCTGATAAAAAATCTTGTGATAGTGTTAATCGAGACAAATCTTGGTTAAATTACTTGTAGGATTCAGATGTGGTAGACATTTTTTCTTCCCGTGAGCCTCTTTTGGAACCCATTAAAACAAACATGGTAAGACCGTATCTTGCTCAATTTTTTATCTATTAATCATAGATATTTTCTTAACACTTTGTTTCCAACCTGATTTTGATGAAGAAACGACTCCGGAGGCTAGTTCAACCCTTCAAAAGAAAAATCTAACAGAAACAAGTATAATACTTCATCTTCATTTATAGATACCTTTTACTTATTTCTCGAATTGTTTAAATTGATCTTTCTTTAATTTTGTAAGGACAAGGTTTATCAAAAGATACTTCTGTTCATCTTGAAACTTCCGAACCTAGGGACAAAGAATCTGTAAGCCAAAGTGAATCCTCTCTTTTAGAAAAGACGGCTAATCAACATAAGGGAGGAATTCCAATTGAGGAAGAGGAAGTTTCGAGCAAACACAATCATAATGACCCGATGGATTTCAACCAATCAAGTCTTGTTACTTCAAATAAAGAGTCTGGTGAACAAAATAACACTCTCGAAAATTTTGAGCAAGAAAAAGAATAGGAGAAAGAAAAAACATCAGAGCCAACTCCTCTAGCTACTACTAGCAAGTCCTCCAGTTATCAAGTTGCTGATGATCCTCTAACATTAGAGTTAGAAGGACTGGAAGAGGAAGAAGATATTTTTGATATTCTTACAAAATGGTCGAGTGGCAATTCTATCTCTTCCAAGGTTTCTGAAACTAGTCAAAACAAACCTGATAATAATGAAGCTTTCCAGCAAACATTCAATCAATTCATCAGTCTGACTTTCGATGAGGACTTGCTTACCAACTTAGCCAAACCAGATTATAAGAAGGACATGGAAACTATTCTTGATAAGCTCGGATTCCTTGATAGTGAATTTTCTGAACATCAAAGAGATGTGATGGAGCAATTTTTAGACATTTTCAATGCAACACATAAAGTTCAAAAAGACAATCGACAATGTTTGGATATAATAGAAATGATTGAGAACGAAACTAAAGAAGATCGTTCTCAACTTGAGAAAACCAAAACATTGGTTGAAAGTCTTAAAAAGGACTCTGCCAAGCTCGATCCTTCTCTGAACAATTTGAAGATCAAAGAAAAGGACTGGGAAAAGCAGCTCGAGCAAATTCAACAGTCTCTCGACGAGAATCAGAAAAAACAAAAAGAAATAATCGAGGTAAAAGAAAACATCAAGAAGGGTCAAGATGAAACAATGGCTTCTGCAAAGATAATTGCTCAATCTTTAAAAAGCCAACTTTCGAGAAAGATGTTACTGGAGGATAAGCATAATAGGCTCTCGACAAAATTGCAAGACTTGAATAAGCGTCATAAAAGATTAAAAGAGAAATTCCCTTAATTTTTTTTAAAAGAACCTTTGTATATAATTATTATTTCCTAATGAGCTGAAATTTTGATTTCTATAATTGTTGGGTTATATTGCTTTAGATATTTCCCATTAATTGACATAATTCGACTTCCTGTATTAACTTGTCAAATCGAATAAGCATTATTGGAATATACCTTTTCGATAACATTTGGTCCATCCCAACTTGATGACTGTTTACCATAAGTTCTCGATTTCTTATCAATTGGTAAAATTACTTTCCAAACAAAATCTCCAACTTGGAAGGATTTATTTTTTACCTTCTTATTGTAAAATCGAGCAATCCTCTTTTTTTGTCGAATTATATTCTCTTAAGTGATCAACCTTTCATCATCTATATTATTCAATTCGTCAAACATAAAATTTCAGTAATCCTGAACAGGTAAATCATTTTGCCTTTGAATTCGTATTGATTGTAAATTAATCTTAATTGGCAAAACAGCTTCATGACCATAAACTAATCGAAAGGGTGTCAACCTTGTGGCTCCTTTTGGTGAATTTCAATATGCCCATAAAATTTGACTTAAAGTTTCATGCCAATTTCTTAGTTTCCTACCGACATGCTTCTTAATCAGACTTATCAAAATTTTATTTATGGCTTCAACTTAACCATTTGCTTGGGCATAATAAGGAGTCGAAGTTATTAACTTAATTCCCCTAGATTCAGCATATTGAACAATTCTTCGACCAGTAAAAATAGTTCCTTGGTCTGTTGTAATAGTTTCCAAAATGCCAAATCAATGGATAATATGTTCCTCGATAAAATTAATTATGTCATTTTGATCAACATCTTTTAAAGCAATCGCTTCGACCCATTTGGTAAAGTAATCTACTGCAACTAGAATATATTTATGCCCCTTCGATGATGGAGGATGTATTTGTCCTATTATATCTATTGCCCATCCTCAAAATGGCCAAGGCTTAACGATTGAGTGTAATTCACTCGCAGGAACTTGTTGAATTGGGCCATGTTTTTGACACTTTTCGCAAGACTTTGCATATTTTATACAATCTTTTAAAATTGTTGGCCAATAATATCCTTGTCGAAATAAAAGCCATTTCATTTTTTCTTCAGCTTGATGGGATCTACAAATACCCTCGTGAATTTTTGCCAAAGCAATATAGCTTCTACTTCACTCAAACAACGAAGCAAAGTACCCTTTATTCCTTTCTTATATAATTCATCACCCAATATAGCATAGCTAAGGGCTCTATATTTAATCTTTCGATCAACCTCCATGTTAGGATTTTTCAAATAATCGACTAAAGGCTTTCTCCAATCATTAGCAGCTAAAATATTAATATTAAATTCCTCGAACACATCTGGTAACTTGTTTCTTACACTAATTAATGATTCGAATTTTTGTTTAGTTAACTTGTATCCTAAAGCAATTTGTGCTAAATCATTTGCTTCGCTATTTTCAATTCGAGAAACATGTTCGAATGTAACTTCATCAAACATGTTGAGTAAAAGAATTGCTCGAGAAAAATATTTAATTAAATTTACACTAATACATCTATATTTTGGAGTTAATTGTTTAATAACTAATTGAGAATCTCCTCAAATTAAAATATTTTTTGCTCCCAACACAATTAGAGTTTCTAATCCAACTATTAAAGCTTCGTATTCTGCTTCATTATTCGAATAAGGGGGCTTTACTTCAAACATTAATTTGGTAGGTATGTAGTTAGGAGAAATAATTATAATACCAACTCCTAAACCATTAACGTGTTTCAATCCATCAAAATAAAGTATCCAAGGTTTCACTCCTATATAGAATTCTTCGATATTAATAGGAGTATGATCAATCATAAAATCAGCAACAATTTGACCTTTAATTGCTTTTAATAGAGCAAAACTTAAATAAAATTCTGTAAGAGCTAAAGCCCATTTTCCAACTTGATTATGCAAGATAGGTTTGGACAACATGAACTTTATTATATTATTTCTAGATAATACAAGTACATCGAAAGGTCTAATGTAATATCTCAATTTTGTTCAAGAGAAATATAAACAAAGACACAATTTCTCTATTGGAGAGTATTGAATTTCAGCATCATTTAACATTTGACTCAAATAATAAATAGCCCTATTCGACACCATTTTCATTATCTTGGACCAACATATTGGCTATTGTTGATTCTGATGCAGAAATATACAGCTTCAACATTCGACCTTTCATTGGCGGAACCATAACTGGTGGGTTAGTCAAGTATCTCTTGATTTCTTCAAAAGCATCCTCATGCTGCTTCTCCCATTTAAATCCAGCTTCATTTTTTAATCTAAGTAATGGGAAAAACACTTTAGTTTTTCCAGATAAATTGGAAATAAATCTTCAAAGAAAATTTACTTTGCCTAACAGTGATTGAAGTTCTTTCTTATTTCGAGGAGATACTGTTTCAAGAACAACTTTAGCTTTGTTTCTGTCTATCTCGATGCCCTTTTGATGGACAATGAAACCCAAAAATTCTCTTACAGACACACCAAAAGCACACTTAATAGGATTCATCTTTAAACCATGTTTTCTCATTCTTTCAAATGACTGTCTCAAATGGTTTAAATGATCGGTTTTCAATTCAGATTTAATAATAATATCATCAATATAAATTTGTATAAATTTTCCTATCAAGTTATGAAAAATGAGATTCATTACCTTTTGATATGTTGCACCGGCATTTTTTAATCCAAAAGGCATTACAATCCATTCATAAGTGCCTAAAGATCCTGGGCATCTAAAAGCTATTTTCGAGACATCTTTTTTCTGCTATGTATATTTGATTATAGCCTGAATACCCATCTAATAAACTTAAAATTTCGTTTCCTGCTGCTGAATCGACTAACATATCAGCAATAGGCATTGGGTATTCATCTTTAGGAGTGGCTGAGTTTACATCTCAAAAATCTATGCATATACGCATTTTACCATTCTTTTTAATAACAGGAACAATATTAGAAATCCAATCAACATACCTAGCTGTTCTTATAAATTTGGCCTTTAGTAACCTTTCGATCTCTTCTTTTATTTTCGAAACAACTTATGGTGCAAATCTTTGAGGAGCTTGTTTAATTGGCCTTTTCCCTTGAAGAATAGGCAATCTGTGTTCGACCAATTTTCGACTTAATCCTGGCATTTCATTATAGTCCCATGCAAAATAGTCCTTGTATTCTTTTAGTAGTTCAATAATCTGTTCGCGCAGATTGTTGTCCAACAATTTACTTATATAAGTTGGTTTTCGATTTACTTCATCTCCCAAATTAATCTTCTCGAGAGGATCTTGTGCTTCCATTTTCCTTGTTGGAGATGTAATCTTCTCGAAGCCTAGAGAAGAATTGTCATATATACAATCCAACTTCTGATTCTCTGATTCATTTCCCATAATCGATTCCTGACTTTTCGAGAATTCTTTTTCTTCAAATTCTTTTCTTCTTTTACAATTTTCGGCAATTTCTGCGAATTTACCTTTTCTTTATTCATGGCCTCCAAGGCCATTCCATTGTTATTTTCAACACAAACATCTACTTCAACACTTTTCATGTCTTGACTTTCCGACAGTCTCAACCATTCCACTTGACCTTGCTTCAATGACTAAAGCTTTTGCTTTATTCTCCACCACATAGGCCGATACTCAAGCTAAAAAGCTCGAATAAATAGTTTGGTCATCCATCATTCAATTTTGGCCGAATCATCTTCGCCCTTTCGAATTATTTTGAATCCCTCCTTCGGGTTCCACCAAAAAAAACTTTTCTTCTTGTTTTTGATTCACATAATATGAATCATCTATTTCAAAAGGGGTTGTTATAGCCAAAGTCTTGTCTTGTTGATTTGCAAATGAAGCATATGCTTCATATGAGCTTTGGTCTGCTTTAACCACTTCTAAGTGACCTTCTTCGTTCTAGAAGAATAACTTTTGATGAACAGTGGAAGGCACTGCCCCCATGCCATGTATCCATTCTCTTCCCAAAAGAACATTGAAACTTGCCTGCGATGAAACCACGACAAATATAGTTGGTCACATCCGACTACAAACTATAACATCCAGAGCTACTATTCCATCAGATTTCGAGGATTTTCCATTGAAATCTGAAACCACAATGTTATGTGGAATCAAATCCTCTATTGACTTCCTAAATCTTTTTAGCATTGTCTTCGGCAATATGTTTATTGTCGCTCCACCATCTACTAGCACTTTATCAACTTTTTGTCCCTCAATTACCACTGTAAGGACTAAAGGTTTCAAATGTGCTTTCATTTCTTCTGTTGGTGGATCAAACTGCAACGTTATACTTTGGCACAATACTTGAAACTTGATTAACCTATATGGCCTTTGATTTAATCACAGCATCCTTCAAATAATCATCCCTTATGAAACCCTCCATTGCTTGGCATTCCCTCGTATTCTTGAGCAAATCCGACTGGAAGCATCGAAACTACCCCACAGATATCTTCTAAAGAGTCTTCACATCTAGATTTGAAACAATCTGTTATCAAGTCTTCCTCATTTTCAACACCAGGTCAATCTTTAACAGTCTCCGTATAATGTCTTCTCACTATTCCATCTACATGTTGATTCTCAAAGGCAACTTTCCTAAACCTTTGGTTTCTCCTCCATTGAGTCTTTGTCATATTCCTATTCTCCCAAGGGGTCCTGTCAAAGTTAGATTTCTGAACATTTTGGGGGTAAGGATAAGATACCTAAGACTTTGATCTTGAAGTTTCAACAATCTTGGACATAGCATCACCTATCTCGAAAGGTCTTGCTTTCATATTTCCAGACGGATAACCTTGCTGGAACCATTTGTTCAATGGAACTCGAGCATTCGAAACATACGTCGTGCTTCCTTGGAAATTATTCATAGGTTTCTGGACAACAAACATATTAATATTCTGTTTTCCTTTCAATCCTCCAACATCAGGTTTGTTAAATTGGTATTGCCTTCGGACATCAAACGTCTTAAAGGCTTTCGTAGCAGACCTGTCAAAAACAGCGCTGCATCGAGGACATAACATAACCTCAATATTGCTATCTTTCTTACGTAGTAAAAATTCGACCAATATGTTGCTTGCTTAGGGAAAAATTTGATTATTTTCCTTCTTGAACTCCTCCAGAGCTCTTTCCAAATTCTCCTCAGACATTGGAGACCTTATTGACTTTGTTTCATCACCTTTGGCCAAAGCATTCACCATAAGAACTTCAATAGGCTCAGCATAATTTGTTTGTACTTGGAAAGGATTAGTATCTATTTGCATAGGTTTTGCCTCGAATTTTAATCTCCCTTCATTTATCGCTTTTTGAATCATTTCCCTGAAACAAACACAATTATTAGTCCAATGACCAAAAACATTGTGATATTTATAGTATTTTTTTCCTTTCCTTTGCTCAAAAGAATGTAATTTATGTCCTTCAGTTAATATAATTTATTTGTCTTTCAACAAAATATCAAATATTTTATCAGCCTTTGTTACATCAAAACTGTATTTTTGATTCGATATTCTATTTCTATCTCCAGGTTTCAATAATTGACAAACATAAGGAGGTCCTGATTTTAGTTCTGCTATATTAACCTCATTATCTTCATATTTAGCATCCGTATCAAAGTTAATCTCAGATTCCTCTATTTTCTTTGTTTCGACAAATGCAATCTTATCCTTTCGAATTATTTTGTCGAATCTCCTATTTTTATCTTTTTCGAATCTTATTTGTTCGATTCTTCTAACTTTATCAGCCAATTGTGCCATATCCCTCAGTTGTTGATTCACTAACTTCTTTCGAATTGAAAATTCTAATCCAGCGGTAGCCATTCGAACCAACTCATGTTCAGGGATTTGACTATAACATCTAGATTTTATTTGCCTGAATCTATTCAGATAATCATCAATTGATTCCGAATTAAACCTCTTGATATTCAATAAATCCACCAAACTCACTCTAGTTTCTCCTCTAAAGAATTGTTCATGGAAAATTCTTTCCAATTAAACCCAATTATATATTGAATTGAGAGGTAGAGTAGTGAACCACGTAAAGGCATTCTTGGTTAAAGAACTGGGAAAATACTTCATTTGAAGATTTTTAGTGGAAGCTATATCCCCACATTCTATTTGATATCGAGCAACATGTTCTACTGTTGATTCTCCTAATTCTCCAACAAATTTAGAAAATTTTGGTACTTTATATCCTCTCGGTAATTCCGTTTGTAAAACATGATCAGGAAATGCATATACGAAATATGGTTGATTATAGTAACCAACTTTAAAACCATGCCTATTAAGCTCTTGTTCAATCATTTGATTTATTTGTTGTGGATTTTGAATATTTTGACCCACAGGAATTGGCTGATTTTGTAAGTTGTTTTCTCCAAATTTTTGTTGACCTTGTCTAAATAAATTCAGAAATTAGCCAGCATTTTGGTTTCTATTGACCAAGACAGGATTTTGTTGAGCATTCACTCTAAAATTCTGATTTGGATTTATCGTAAAGGGATTTTCAAACAACCCTTGACGGTTATTAACAGGATTTATAACGTTAGTTATAGGAATTTGATTTGCAGTTTGATTTTCTAATAATCATTGCCCTTGGGAATTTTCTAAAGCATCTGTAACACTTGCCATTAACATAGACAACTGTTGATAACTATTATGAGTGGTTTGAATCATAGGATTCAACACCATAGTCATTTGATTAGTCAACATATTCACCATGTCGTGATTACTATGATCCATTTGTTGTCTAAGTGCCATTAAAGTTTGATTAGTAATATCAGTTGAGAAATTACTTTCCCTCAACGTATTACTTTCAATATTTGCCCCCAATGACTGCAATTGCTCACTATTATACGCATAATTCATTCCTTGTAAGTCTAAATTTCTACTCCTTGGCTGTGTTGAATGTACCGACATGTGGGCTACAGGTATTGATTGAGGATGAGCAAAAGGCATGTCCATATTTGTTTGTTGTAAACTCCATCCTGACATTCCCCAGGGTTGGTTTGCTTGTACAGGTGTACTATGACTAGGACCTGCTTCTAATAATGGAGGCACATTTCCTTGTGTAGTATTTACAGCTTCCATTTGTGTTGTTACTACACTTTCTGTCACTGGATTATTATTAGCCTCAGACACTAGATTGTTCATATTATTATTATTGTCATTATTAGATGTCCTATTCCTTCGATTAGAATTATTTCTAGGATTGCCTGGACCACTAGGACTGGCCATTATTTTGCCACTTCTTAAAATCATACAAATTTCTCAAAACTAGTTCTCAACGTTATGGCAACATGTCCCACCGGGCGTGCCAATTTGTTAATGGTGGAAATTTGTTTGAGAAATCGAAGTTGTTTCGATTCTTAATAGATAATTTCTCACTAAGATTCTAACCAACAAATAAAGATTTTTAAGTGGGACTTAGAATCTAAACTTATAACGTGGATTCTTTTATTAGAACTAGCAGTTAAACTTTCAATTTGAAAATGATTTTGTTAATGTTTTATAATTCATCTATATTTCTTAGTAATCCTCGAATTCACTACAGTTTTGTATTACAAATTGAATTAACTTTGAATTCATTCATAATACATGTAAACATATGATTTCGAGATGTTTCAAATTACTTGAATAGAAGTTGCAAATGTAAAAGAAAACTAGATCATGAAAGTGGCTAAAAGAGAAAGTCATTGAAAGAAAAAGGAATTATCGAACAAGATGTGCAATAAAAGTAATACATTAAAATGAAAGATGGGTCAGAACATACACGTTTTCCTTGGAATCGATAGCCATTTTGTGCGGCGTGTGTGGTATACAGGATTTGTGTGAAATGTTAAAACCAAAAAATAATGGCTACGTAGTCATCTATTTATAGATATTCTACATAACGGTAAAATCACTACAATAAGACACGTATACAGTCTACAGTTAACTTTTAAATAATACGTTGATATCTATATGCAACCGTCTGAGTAGTAATTGCTTCCAATGTTATTATGATCTCCTTTATATGTCTTTTGATTTATCCAGGATCTTTGTCGAACATTACTAGAATACTTCCTCGAATATGATGTAGCTTTCTTCTTAAATGATGTAGCTCTCTTCTGGAATAAGGGATTTTTTGCTTGAATTCGTTTAGATTCTGATAAGACATTTTCGAGCAACTTTTCTTTGTACGCTAACTCTTCTTTTGTCGAAAAGAGTATTTTGATAGAATTTATGTTTTATCGAAAAAAGTACCTTGCTTTCATGTATATCTTTTTGACAACTAAATTCGATAATCTTAAAAAATGACCCTAACAAGTGTTTTAGAGAGAAAGAAGTAGGTGAGAAAGAAGTGTGAGAGAGATTTAAGTTTTCTATTGTTTGGAAAGGGAGAGAAGTGAGAGAAGAGAGAAAAGTTTGGTGGAGTCCATAGCAAAAAAAAATCTCTTCTTAAGTGAAGAGATTTTGGTGGAAGAAGTGAAAAAAAAAATAGTGAGACTCACTAAAAATTAAAATGATGTATTTATCTTTTATTTTAGACTATGCAAATATGTTTTTACAACACACTCATTTGTCATTTTCTCTTACTTCTTTTCTACTTCTCTCAATCCAAACACCTTAAAATTTTATCTATTCTCTACTCATTTTCTCTTTTCTACTTCTTTTTTTTTTCTACTTTTTTCTTTATCCAAATAAAACATTAAACAAAGAATGCCATTTATGTTACGTGGGAACATCAATCTCATTAAAAATCTACACCGAAACAATACTCCTTTTCATGCATTAATTTAGAAGATGTGTGACAAAATAATTACAAGAAGTGACGTTAGTAGAAAAGCACCTATCTTCCAAAAACTTTTCATAGCAAATGACAAGACTCTAAGTGACCTTCTTTATTCCACAAAAAAACATAACAATAAAAGTGTACTACGCAATAGTAACAAACGAAAGTTAAAAAATAATCATTAAAGTTGTTTTGGAGGTAAAATAGGGTCGAGCACTTTACTCGGATTCCCCCACATCAATCAAGCGCTTGACTCATTGCAATTGCAAGAACATCCGCTGTTTGGCCATTAATCATATAGCCTTCATTGTTCATTAAACAACAACTATAAGCGTAGATCCCGTGTATGAAAAGACACTGTCGCATCTCGCAATAGACTCCACACAGAGAGATGTGACAAGCTCATAATGAGAAGGCCACCGAACTCTTAAGCACTTTGCCTGTAAATACTCTCATTTTTTGTATTACCATGATATTATTAGTACGAAATATCCACTATCGAAAGCAGTGACTAATCTTTGCTGGAGGCCGGGGACCTATAAATACTCCCATGGCAACACATAATTTATATACCTTAGTTGTTATTTATTGAATTCTGACTTTAGTGTTATAGAGTTTCTGCAAGTACGCTCTTCCCTCCTCTGGCTCTGGCACGATGGAGTGATCCCCCATTAGCACGCAAGGAAGCAACCATAGAGTAGTTCTCAACTGTGGAACACTAACGCATCGATTGTTTCAGTAGATTTTAGAGAGAAAAGTTAGTGAGAAAGAAGTATAAGAAAGAATAAAATTTTTGGTTAATTAGAAAAGGAGAAAAGTGAGAAAAGAGAAAAAAAAAAAGTGAGATTCACACCAAAAAAATCTCTCTATATCTAACGAAATTTTGAGAGAAAAAGTATAAATTTTTTTTTGAAATTCATTAACAAATTAAAATGACTTATTTATTTTTTAATTTTGAACTATGTAAATATGTTATTAAGAATAAATATGTTTTTATAGTACACATTCACTTTTTTTTTCTACTTCTTTTAATTCAAATACTTTAAAAATTTATCTATTCTCTACTCATTCTCTCTTCTCTACTTCTTTCTTTATCCGAACAAAGTATAAAGTCAAACATTGTTTCAACACGCTCAAAACAAAATTATATGGGATTAGATTTGTAAAAACTTATATTTTATCATGAAGATGAATTATCTTGTATCGTTGTAAATGAGTGAAACATTCTTATTATTGACTGAAAAGAGAAATATGTTCACTACATAAAAATCTAAATAAATGGCAATGTTAAGTGAACCTCTTTGTAGGCTAGCAAGTTGAGAACTCTTTAAAATTAAAAAAAAAAAGGTGCACACCCAAAGTAAGATTTCATCTCCACCAAATGTGTGAATGAATTGGTATAAGGTTGTTATTATAGCTTAATTAGTAATCTTAAGTTTGAGCTCCTATTGACTGAAAAGAGAAATATGCTCACTATATAAAAATCTAAATAAATAGCAATGTTAAGTGAAGCTCTTTGTAGGCTACCAAGTTGAGAACTCTTTAAAATTTTTTTAAAAAAAAAGGTGCACACCCAAAGTTAGATTTCATCTCCACCAAACGTGTGAATGAATTGGTATAGGGTTGTTATTATAGCTTAATTAGTAGTCTTAAGTTTGAGATCCAGCCTATGAATATGCAGTTATGTTAAATATTTGGAGGAAGAACTTTGTCACCTTGTCATATCTAATTCAAGTAAGATTGTCTCTTATAAAAGATATATGTAATCTCTAAAAAAAAAAAAGTTAGATTTCATCTAGATTTTGTGTTAAAAATTGTAGAACTTTTTCATTTTATACTGAATTAATGCCTTGTTCGAACCTATATTTTGATGATTTGAAAAAATATTATCAAACCACAAAGCCATGAAATGAACTTGCAGTTGTAGGCCATTTTATCTGAGTGAATTTTATTAAGTAGTATTTATTTAATACCTACCAAAAAGTAATTTTAGGGAAGAATTAACAATTTTTATTTTTAATTTTTTTACAGATGAAAAGTTATAAATGTATTTAACAAAGTTTTCTTTATTATATAAATTACTAAATGCTAAGTATTTGTATTTCTTTTAGTAAGACAATTAGCCCTAGGTAGCTCAAGAAAAGTGTCAAGAGCTATGAAATAGTTTGATAAAATACATAAAATAAAAGTATAAGAGGTTAATGGTTATGCACTGACAGTGTAAAGTAGTTTTACATTGTCATCTAATCACAAATCACCATTTATTGTAAGTTTATAATAAATACTTTAAAAGTCATATTAATGGTAATTTCTGATTGGATAACAGTGTAAAACTTTTTACACTGACAGTACATGACCATTAAACTCAAAGTATAATTTTCTCACTTAATAATATTACCTTCTTTTAAAATTAACTTTTTTCTTTAATTATACACCTATCATTGTTAATTTGATTACAAAATTATTCATTATACTTTTTACGAAGTCATTCTTACTAACATTATTACTTCATAAACTTATTACAAAATTAATACTCCTTCCATCTCATTTTATGTATTGTTTATGGTAATACATACATTTCAAAAAATAATTAATAATATCAATTTTCATAATAAAATAATCTTATTTAACAAAATATTATTATTATATAAATGATTAACTACAACATATAACTAGGAAGTGTAAATGAGCTGAGTTATTTGTTAACTATTTGGGCTTGATTTGTTAAATGCTTGATTAAGTTCATTTATTTAATTAAATATATGCGTTTGTTTGTTAAATGCTAACACACATACACACATATTTAATTAATATTTATTTTAAACAAAACGATATTCATCCACTTGTGAATTCATGTGTTTCGTGCATTTGTTATTTTGTACTAAAAAGCACTGCTTTTGTTTTTGACAAACCAAGCTCAAACTTTCAGTTAGTTCATTAGCAACTCATTTTTTTTTCACACGCCAAACTTAAACTTTAAGTACTTGGCTTGGTTTGACTCATTTACAACCTTAGTTGCAACTATATATCAACCAATGTATTGATTTCTTACAATTACATATGGACTTGATGGCTCAACAAAAATTACATAACGCAATTTACGCAATTGAAAATGGAGATACAAAATTACCTAATCGTAATAGTTGAAGGATCAAAAGTGAAATTAACTTTTATTTTTTCATATCATCTATTTCACTTATTTAAGTGAGTAAAGAAAAAAATTTCTTTTTTATTCAAACAACACATTTTCTATTTTTATTTCTCCTGCTTTTTTTCTTCTTCTCCCTTATTTCATTCCTTGTGTAAACAAAGTGTTGGTGGAAGATTGACCATAGGATTGAGTGCCACATAGCACAGTGCTAATCACACTTTCCTCTAGTAAAATTCGAATCCACCATTCTTTGGCTGATTGACCAATCTGGTGCAGTTTTAAAAACAAATTACCAAAATGGGACTCTTTTGAAACATATTACCAACATGGGTCTGTTTTGATCGTTGACCGGTCAAAGTTGCAACTTTGACTAACGAAACTCAGTCCACGTCAACTTTTTTCTTTTTCTTTTTTGTAAAATTACACGTAGGCGGCCAACGTGGAGAGTAAAACACTAGTCTGAACTGCAGAATTCACCGGATCGCGCCATGTGGCGCGATCCGGTGAGTTCCGCAGTTCAGACTAGCAGAACTCACAAGATTGCACCACGTGGGGCAATTCGCAGGGACCGTCGTACCGCTCAACAGGAGAAGTACACGTGGCATCTCCCTATGTGTTCTGCATTTGCGAATAGCGGGATTCACCCGCATGCAACACGTGGCCTGTCGCCTCCTCCCCTACCAACCGGACAGTGACACGTGGCATCCAGGGGGGAACCCACTGCTATGAATAGCGAGACTACAATAAAAAAATATTTTTTGAAAGCCTTTAAAAACCTCTGCAGCCCCACTTTGAAACCTCCACAACCCCACTTTGAAAGCAACTAAAAATAGTTTTGAATCCTCACATGAAAGTAACATAATTGAAGAGCGAAAGTGGGTCTGAATTTCGCATCTGAGGTGTTTTTGGCATATTAAAATTTAGGTAAAAAAAATTTTTGTATATATTTTGTAAAAATTAGTTACTTATTTAAATGATAATTGTACTGTTTGTCTATTAAATAATAGAAAGTTCCTTATTTTTAAGTTTTTTTTTGTTTTGATACAATTTGTAATATGTGCTTATATTTCAAATATTTATTTGACATTGTGTGTTAATTTATATGGTTTGTAATATATTGTAATTAATTTATTAATTATATGTTTTATTGTATTTTAAAGCGGCAATTTTATTCAATAAATGATTTAAAATTTTCAATTATGAATTTTATTGTATATTTTACTTAATTTTGACAATTATTTATGTTTAATTTAAGTTTATTTAATTTAATTTGTGTTTTGCATTTATTTTAATAGTTGACTATGTTAATTTATGTTTTTGTTTATTTATTTTTTAATTTCTGTAATATAATTGTTTGTATGTGGTTAAGAAATATATATGTAATTATTATTACACGTTAAGAAATTATATATGGTTAAATTTGTTGTAACATATTTTTATTTAAATAATAAAAAAAATTAAAAACGAGTTATGGATTTATTTACTTTGTTATTCAATTTGTAATATGCATTTATATTTCATTGATTATATGTATTATAGTATTTTTAGGTGGTGAATGTGTTTTTTGATAAATTATTTTATTTCTTTGATAAATTATTGTTTTAGCATATATAATATTATTTAAATTTTTGGTTAATTACATTGAAAGTACGTAGTGTTTTTTAAAATTTACTCTCTTAGTAAATATAATATGTTTGGGATGTATTATGTACAGCCTGTTTGCTCTTAAACTGTAACCTGACATATAAGTCTTCCTCGACACTCTAGCCAGTAGAAACGTCTAAGGATGACATCTCCTCCTGATTAGGGTGACTCCAATTAATGTTTGTATAGTGGGAAGAATCACACCAAAATGGAAGTTGAGTTGCACCCCCTGCATAAATTTGAAAAGATTAACAATAAAAATTTGACATCAAATATAAAATAAAATAAAATAATTAAAAATATTGTGTATGACTATTTTATGTAATAATTTTTAATTGTCTATTTGTATTTAACTTATGAATAAACATTAACTACGTATGCAATAACATAATGGCATTATGTAAGATAAAAACATACCTTCCTCAGATTGATATATTGACAATGGTTCAATCATACGACTTACTTCAATGGACGCTGTCTCATCATCTGTGTCAAACCCTTCATCATTAGGAATATCATCACTGGATGATTCCTCAACATATGACTGCGACACATAATAGTCATCGTCGTCATCATCGTCGTCATCTGCTTCTATCTGTCTTTGCATCCCAGATTGTGCCAATGACTGATTACAAGACAAATTCTGATCACCAGACACTCGAGAATTTATTCCACCACCTTCTAACGGAATCATAGAACTACCAACAACTTCCACTTCAACATACATTTCTATTACTGACATTTTATTTTGTTGCTGAAATACATGAATCATGCATTTTATGTCTTCATCATCACATATTTGTAATGCACTGTATTTGCCTTCGCCTTTTGAAATTAAAAACTACATGTAACAGAAGATATAACTTGATTTGCCTGCAATTTAAATTTGTCATGAACTTTTTGCTTTAAAACATTAAAACTAATGCCATTTCTAATTTGTATTGCTTTCTTTGTCCCTTCGAACATTACTCCTTCAACACCTTCATACATCCTTCCATTTATATACACAAATGCTATAATTGAATTCATGATTGTGTACGATGTACCTACCAAAAAAAGTAATATCAACTCAGTAATAAATAAAACATGAAATAAATATATTTGTTTTTTAAATGTAAAAGAAAATTATTATATATATTTTTCAAATAATATAAATATAATATTACACTAAAAATATAAAAAAGTTACATAAATATAAAGTGATTAAAAAAACATAAAAAAATTACGTAACTACAATGGAGAAGTCATATTGTAAGCCGAAGTGGAAGGGAAATTTATAGGATTTAAAACGCTATTCAAACTTGCAGAACTCACAGGATCGTGCCACGTGGCGCAATCTTGTGAGTTCCGCAGTTCAGACTTGCGGAACTCACAGGATTGCGCCACGTGGCACGATCCTGTGAGTTTCGCAGTTCAGACTAGCGTTTTACTCTTCACGTTGGCCACCTATGTGTAATTTTACAAAAAAGAAAAAAGAAAAAAGTTGACGTGGATTGAGTTTCACTAGGCAGAGTTACGACTTTAACCGATCAACGGCCAAAACAAACCCATGCTAGTAATATGTTTCAAAAGGTCCTATTTTAATAATTTGTTTTTAAAACTGTACCAAATTGGTCAATCAACCCCATTCTTTCTTTCATAAAAAGCCCCTTTAGCCACTAAGCACAATGCTCCAAACTCCAAAGTCAGTGCAAGTGCCGTACTACTCAGAAATTCTGGTGGTTAGCAGAGGAAGAAAAAAAAGTTAAATATTAAAAAAATATATAAAAATCCTCAAAATCCTGTGCATGCCTTTAAAAGCCCTTGTCATGTGAACAAAACTTCATACCACTGGCTTGGTGCGTTCATCTCACTCTGAACAAAACAGAAGCAATGGAGCTTTCGCAAAATGACCACAAACATTCTGTCAGCACCAAAGCCTCCAAGTTGCCCCTATTGAATGGGATAACTCACCTCAACTCGCTCTCCGAAACTCGGTATTTGGGCAACATCGATCCTTCGAGAGCTTTCGTCACCAAAGTGAAGCGTCTCATTATAAAGGTACTGCTTTTAATTTGTCAATGTTTCTCCTTCTCGGCAAGAACAAAATTTAGATCCACACATGTTTTTAGTGGTGTTGTTTAACCAAAATTGAATTTTCTCTCTGATAATCTTTACTCATATTTAGTGTAAGTCTTATTAGTTAAATTATCACGTTAAAATTTTAATTTTAATTGAATAACAACATTAAAAGCACTTAAAATTCATGTAAATTTTGTTCTCTCAGTAATGAAGGAAAACGAAGCCCATTTTATAACACTATGTTTCATTTTAAACTTTTATATCAATATTGCGAGTTTCCGGCCGCTACAATCAAAGTGCCATCATTTTTGCAGCATATTGCAGTGGTATATATGTAGTAGATGCATGTTGTAATTTTGTTTTATTTGATTTTCGAGTGAATTTCCATATTTATTTCTGCAAAAGAATTACGAACAATGAACATGACAGTTTTTAGAAAGGTAAAAATTTGATTTTAGGACCTGGCAATTATAAATGTTTATTATCTTAATTCTTTTGTTCTCTGTTTAACAGTTTAAGGAGTACTATGATTGATGTTTATAATTTTTAAGAACAAGGTATTATTAAGAAATAATGCTTGTTATTATTAAATTTTTGAAAGACAAAGTTGAAATTAATTTTACTTTAGATTTTATTTATTATTATAATTTTTTTAATAATTCCGTTTAATTGCCCCTAAAGCAAAAGTTTCGGCTGTACATGTGTCTCTGACGGACTGTCATTTTTTAATGCTTTATTTGGATATGAGATGAAATTGAGAGGAAACAAATAAAAAAAAAAGAAAAAAAAGGAAAGAAATATAAGTGAAATTTAAGTGGAGATTTATATTGTTTGAATCGATAGAATTAAGAAAGAAAGATTGGAAATAATTTCTTCTCACTTATTTGGTTATATTAAAAAGTAAAAGAAAAGAAATAAGAATACTTGTAACATTACAAATTTATCCCCAATTATATAGAGCATGCCAACAGTCAAAACACATAAGGATAGAATGGGAACAAATATATGCTTTGCATCTTTCACTCTGTTTCTATTGACAAATCCTCTCTATATTTCGTCTCATTCAACCTGTGGAAGAGATGCATTTCTACTCTTCTTTCATCCTTCTTCTTTCATTATTTTTTATTTCTCTACAAACAAATAAAGAGTATTATAAAAATATTCACACGCTTACTCATAAATTACTTAATAATTACGTTGTTTTTGCATTGATTATAATTAGTTTTATATTATTTTTTCACACTTAATGTAATTTTATCATATACTTTAAACATCAAGTAATATACTAACTCATTGTCATTGTTAAATTTTAAATAATTTATACGAAGTTATATGTTTTTAAAGTAAATTAAAATTGAATTTGACAGAATTAATTTTAAATCGTTAAAGGAAATTAAAATGTATATTTAAATAAATATTTACTATAAATTTTCATTAATATATATATTTTTTATTAAAAACCCAAAAATTAATATTCTATTTTTTTTTAAAAAGTAAAAATATAATCAAGAACAGCTTCAAATTTTTTAATTCTTATTTTGTAGAATAATTTTTAAAAATTAAAAACAAATAAGTTCTAAATTTAGCAATTTGAAAAACAAAAAAAAGGTCTTATAATCCGATAAATATCAAATAATTCGAAAATAAAAAGATGAATATAGAAGTATATTCGAAAATATAGAAGAAGTATTTGCCAATGAATGGTTAAGGATTTGTTTTTTTTTTTTAAATCTTGTCTTCTCTATTAATGAGAGTTTGAATATTCTGAAGTCATCTAAAATATTTTTTGGTAGACGTTAATTACTCTACACATTTGTTTTTGGTGAACTCTTCACATAAATCCTTTGATAAAATTATTTGCGGTTTACGTTTGTGTTGGACTTTTGTCAATCTTTTCAGCGTACTATTAGCACCCCTACCCAGAATTATTAGATTTAGAGGTTCCCTCCCCCTCACATTCTTTAGACAAATGGACAAAAAGTACATGTTAAAGGAAATATATTAATGATGAGAATTATTTTTATTTAAAAGTGAGAAGAGTATTTGATTCTCGTTTAAAATTTCAAAAACAAGTTTTTTAATTTGGTCAAAAAAGAAATTTTAATATAAATAAGCATAATATTTCTCATTTATATAAAAAACGAATTTTGAAATTAGTTTTAAAAATAATTTGAATTAAGAAAAATATAGTTTAGTTAGGTTATGTTTAACAAAAATAGCTGATAAAATAATTGAAATTTAAAAAATCTAGTTGAAAACTGAAAAATTAATTTTTTAGCTTATATATTGTACATATTAATTTAATATGTAAATTTTATGATTATAATTATTATCATAAAAAGTAAAAATTTATTCGTATCATATAATTAAAATAAATATATATCAAATGACTTCGATAAAAATTTATATATTTATTTTAAAAAATATTAAATTTATCTTTTTTTGCTGATATATTTAGATATATTTAACAATTGGCAAATATTTCTAAATATAATAAGTGTTAACATAATAAATCAAAGTTCTCATAAAAAATAATAAATTAAAGTAATTAAAATTCAATAATAATTCCAATTAATAATCTCAATTTTGTTAATGATGGGAGTAAAGATTGAAATTTTTAAATAAAGGAACAGTAGTTTGTTATTCTCATGATAGGAGAAAAGATAATAATAAATTCATGAGAAATTGTAGATAATCTATTCCACAAAATCAGAGATGAGAGGTAAAGAAAATTAAATTAGATGAATGAATTTAAATCGGTATGTAAGTTAAAAAAAGTAAGGATAATTTATCTTATGAAATCATAGAAAATCTCCATGAAATAAGAGATGAAAGAGACAAATTAGTTTAAATCAAGAAAAAAATGAAGGAAATAAGGAAGAGACAAAGAAATTAGGAAAGAGATAGAAAAATTTAAATCAAGAGATAGAGAAAAAAGAAGGAAATCTTAAAAGAAAAATTCTTGAAAATGAAAAATATTTACATAGAAAAAGTATATAGTTCATCTTTACTTAAGAGAAAAGAATTTAAATAAAACCAAATGGGAGAGAGTGTAGAGATTGAAGCTCTGACAAACTAGATTATTATCCTAATTTATAGATATAAATAATAGAAGATTTTTAGCTAAATGTTAAGCTAACTTATTGAACTAAAAATATTGAATAAAATTAGTTATTGTAAAATTCTATAAAAGAAGCATTTTTACATGATTTTTAATATATTTTTTATTTTATAGATCACGAGATACCAAAAATAAAATGAAATTCCAGGATACCGGGAACTTGATCGAATAGAAAGATAACGTGTGTGTTTAGAAATTCGTTTCTGCATAATTGAACGGAAATTTCACACATTTCAAAGAAGAAACGTAATAGGAAGAGGAGAGTTGGATTTGCGTTCATGAAACGGAAAACCAACGGTAGTTAGGGGTGTGACTTGTGAGTGGTATCACAACTACTACAACAGTACCCGTGATTCGTAGGGCCCACATAGCCAAGTTTTACACGTGGCAGATCCGCCGCGTCTCTGAACTCTGCCACCTATTTATCCTCTTCTTCTTCCAGGCATTCTCACAAACTCGGTCGCTGACTCGCTCACTCACCGAGTCACCAAACTCGTTTGTCTCGACCCGGTCCTATTGCATGAACTCCATGGATCCTACTCGAGCTTTCACAAAACGTGTCAAGCGTGTTGTTGTCAAGGTCCCACCTCATTTTTTTTTTTAATTTCGTAATTAAATATTATTAATATGATTACTATTTACAACACGCATTCTTTTATATTGGGCAGAGGATGTTCTTTATTATTTTTACTATGAAAACTGAAAATGAAGAAACAAAGATGTAATTTATTTTCTATTTGAAAAATTGCATTTGATTTTTATTCTTTATAGTGTGATGATATTTTAATGTTGTATGATGTATCGGTTGCAATACACACACATATATGTATTGCTGGCAATTTTTTTTTTTAATACAATGATGACAGTGAAGTTCTAATTTAAAATATTGTGTAAT
Organism: Spatholobus suberectus; assembly: GCA_004329165.1. NCBI lineage: Eukaryota > Viridiplantae > Streptophyta > Magnoliopsida > Fabales > Fabaceae > Spatholobus > Spatholobus suberectus. Next base: position 50,496,632 of record CM014732.1, read on the forward strand.
TATTCAAATCTCTATCACTAAACTGACTGTAGTGGATTTGTATTGCTGATATTGTATTTTCCGATGTCATGTCAAGATACAAAAAGGAAAATACAGTTTTTATTTAATCTAGACGAGTTTTTACATGGTATATTCAGTTCCAATCAATTTACCTGAATTTTTAATTCGTTTTGCTTTAACTGTTGATTTACGATTCTGCGTGTTTCCTTTTATTTTTGTGTATCGTATACTTGTTTTATGCTATTGTCTCATTAATTCTATATTATTTTTTCTTGGGCTGTAGTTATAGAATTTTTCTTTCCAATTCTAATTCTATTTCTGCAAATAACACTTTTGTTTGTTGTATCATCTTTATCGAAGGTTGGAACAGCTGTTGTTACTAGAAGTGATGGAAGATTGGCACTGGGCAGAATTGGAGCTCTCTGTGAGCAGGTATAAAAAAAGAAATTTCAGAATTATATATCTTTTATATTCCCTACTTGTGATGTATTTGTGTGTGTATATGTGACTAAAAGTTGTGTTTACAATGAAATTGTTGCAGCTTAAAGAACTTAGCAGTCAAGGATATGAAGTCATATTGGTAACTTCAGGTGCTGTTGGTCTTGGCAAGCAAAGACTTAGATATCGCAAATTGGCCAATAGCAGGTTCTTATAATTTATCTTTTTCCAATGACATGAATCAAATTTCTAATCAATAATGGCTTTCACACTTTCATTACTTCAATTTGAAAAAGAGGAAGTGCTAGCAACACTCTCTCAAACACTCTCTTTCTAACACTCTTAATTATTAGCTGAAATTTATTAAAAATCACAAATTTTGTTAACTCCTACTTCTAAATCAGGAGGGAGACTTATAAAATTAAAAGTGAGACCTACTAAAATTTGTGATTTTCAATCAATTTTAATCAATAATTGAGAAAGTATTAGAAAGAGAGTGTTTGAGAAAGTGTTGCTAGCATTTATCTTTGAGAAATTTGATAAAAGTTTCAGTTGTAGGTGATGCTTCAAAGAAAACGAGAGATTTTCATGCAATATTACTGTCTTCAATTGAACTGAAAATACTTTAATGTTTTATACTCTATTAGCATGTTTCTCTTTAGGACTTTTAGTCCGGATTGTTGTAATTAAGATTGAACCCATGTAGGATTGAAGGAGTTAATGCAAACTTGTTTTCTATTAATTTGAGGTTGAATTTAGGGTGAGAATGATGAGTCTTAAAGATATTGTTTACTTGTATGCAGCTTTTCTGATCTTCAAAAGCCACAAGGTGAGCTTGATGGAAAAGCATGTGCGGCTGTTGGGCAGAGTAGTCTCATGGCTCTCTATGATACCATGTTCAGCCAGGTTGGCACAAAACTAAGTTGCTTATTCATTATGATCCCATTCCAACATAAGTGTTTTCTTTTCCTTAATTACTACATTTGCAAGTGATTTTGTTGTTTCCTCTATATTGATGCTGATATGAGATTTTTCTTGGTGCAGCTTGATGTGACTTCTTCCCAACTTCTTGTGAATGATGGGTTTTTCAGGGATGCTGGCTTCAGACAACAACTTTCAGACACGGTGAACTCATTGTTAGATTTAAGGGTTATCCCCGTTTTCAATGAAAATGATGCTGTTAGTACTAGGAAGGCACCATATGAGGTATGCTAATTTTTCTTCCACTATTTTATTTGAATTATTTCTATTTATATATGGGGTTGTCTAACTTACTCTAAGTAAAAATAAGATTAAACAATTTCATCAAAGATGATTGGTGTAATTTTCTATGTACTTAAAGACCAATCATCTTTGATGGAGTTATTTAATCCCATTTTTACTTGGGATAAGTTAGACAACATCTTTATTTATTTTAAAATTGTTTTAAGTTTGCTTTTGATAACTATCTTTTCTTAGTTTGTGAGATAGTATAGTCAAAATGCTTTCGTCAAAACTCTTTATGTTACACCAACAATATGTTAATTTGATTAACAAAAACAGAACAAGCCATATCCCACTAGGTGGGTTTGGCTACATGGTTGGTGACTTTGTAATATCTAATATGTGATTATCTTAAATTGTAAGCATTGCGTGCAGGATTCTTCTGGTATTTTCTGGGACAATGACAGTTTGGCTAGTCTATTAGCCCTTGAACTTAAAGCTGACCTCCTTGTTTTATTGAGTGATGTTGAGGGCCTTTATAGTGGTCCTCCTAGTGACCCAAACTCCAAGTTGATCCATACATATATAAAAGAGAAACATCAAGGGGAAATTACTTTTGGAGACAAGTCAAGATTGGGCAGAGGGGGTATGACTGCTAAAGTTAATGCTGCTGTTTGTGCTGCTTATGCTGACATCCCGGTCATTATTACTAGGTACCTAACATTTTGTGCTGTGCTAGTAGTCATATAGAAAAACGCTTGCATTGAAGATAACTGTTTTTAGTTTCACTTTATACCATAAATAAATTGTTTTAATTAGTTCATTTTTGTGTTGACCATTGGGGGAGTCACCCACTCGTGCTAAATTTTTTTAAACCATGGACAGAGCATCAAGAAAAAAAAAAGGGTTGAATTAGTTTCGCTTGTGAACTGATTTGCCAAGGATTATTCCTTTTTCTTGGTTGTGAAAGTGCATCAATGTGTGTGTTCGTTCCCCACCCCCTTTTAATACACCATTTAGTTTATGGACATCATATGGGCTGACAAGGGAGTGTAGATATTCCATTATGTCAGAGTATCGAGTGTATCTGATGGTCTTCACCATAATGCTTGTTTCTATCATGCTATCTAAAAAGAGAAAAAAAAAATTGACCTTTTCTTCTACTTGCTATCATTGGTATTTACTTAGTATCTATTATCTTGAAAATAGTTCAAGAGATGAAAAGGGATTCTGAATTCTGTTGCGAGCAATAATTTGCATGTAGTGCACAATTTCAAGTATACAGTTGGATTTTGTATTTTACTGACTTTGTATTATACTATTATATTTTGACCTCTGTTGAAGTGGCTATGCTACAAACAACATCATACGAGTGCTTCAAGGGGAAAGAATAGGTACTGTCTTTCATAAAGATGCTCATTTATGGACCAATATAAAGGAAGTGAGTGCACGTGAAATGGCAGTTGCAGCACGTGAAGGTTCTAGACGACTTCAGGTAAATACAGTTACATGTTGAGTAAATTTCTGAATTGGTCTTCCAAAGATAGCATGTCAGCATATTTGTCTTGTAAAGATTTTTGTCTCCAAATTAGTCCATCAAAGACTTAAATTGTTGCTATATTCATCCTTATAAAACACTAAAGTGGTGACATCACATAAAAGGACGAAGTAAACAACTATATTGTATTTTTGAAGTAATAATGTGCTGAAAAAAATCTTGAGGAATAATGCGAAGACATACTAATCTTTGAAGGCTTTACTTGTTAATAATAAATATTTATTACCATTATAAGCTTGCCTTACTTTCATCAATATAAATATTTTAGGTGGTGATTTGTACTACTACTACTACTACTATTACTATTATTATTTTCAACACAATGAACTGAATTAGGGTAGTTATTAGAATTATATTGATGTTTTTCGTGTCAGGTCCTCAAATCTGAAGAAAGGAGGAAAATATTGCTGGCAATTGCTGATGCATTGGAGAAAAATGAAAGTACAATAAGGCTTGAGAATGAGGCTGATGTTGCCGATGCTGTGGCTGCTGGATATGAAAAATCCTTGATATCACGTTTAACCCTGAAGCATGAGAAGGCAAGAACTTAATTGGTTGCATACTGGAGTTATACTGACGGATAGCATACACAGCTTTCTTTGTTGTTACTGTCCAACTCTGATTTCTCACGTTCCAAAGCATGATTTTATGAAGCTTTTTTTGTGAGCACGTTGTAGTCTGATCTTTATCTTTGTCTTCTACAGATCTCTAGTCTTGCAAAGTCTGTGCGCATGCTAGCAGATATGGAAGAACCAGTCGGTCAAATTTTAAAAAGAACTGAGGTCAAACCCCCTTTTTCTTTTGTCCTCCTAATTCTTTTTTAGTCACTAATTTCTTTGTCTTAATGTATTTCTTCTTTTATTGAAAATAAGTAGCTTATAAGTAACATCTGATATTGGTGGCTTGACACTGAAATATTCAACACTTTCATCTTTTAACATGTTTTAAGTATGTAATATGTTTCCAGTATTTGGTAAAGTAACAAATTCAAGAACGGATTCTGTAACTGATGTTCACTAATCTTGATCTAAGAACAAATTATAGTCACTGCTTTGACCAAAAAATGAATAATGTTATTAAACTATACGTTCTATTGTTCAACACTCATTGTGACAGTTCTGATTGTTCTCTTTGTCCAGCTAGCAGACAAACTCATCCTGGAGAAAATATCATGTCCTTTGGGTGTCCTTCTGGTTATATTTGAGTCTCGACCTGATGCCCTTGTTCAGGTTAATCTAAGATTCCTATTTCCTAGTCCTTCTTATCTGTCCTCCATCTTCAATAAACTACTTAGAAGGACAAAGATTTGAGCATGATTACAAATTATCCATTTAGTATATGTTGATTGTTGTTCACTATATCATCAAATTTCAACTTGTCCTTTTGGTTTATGCCATTTTCTGATTCTACTTTTACGGATGAATTATGTTGTTTGAAATTGTTTAGTTGTTTTGGATACTTATCTTTAAGATCTTTGGTTAAATGGATTAACAGATAGCTGCATTGGCAATTCGAAGTGGGAATGGTTTACTGCTTAAAGGTGGAAAGGAAGCCGGACGATCAAATGCGATCTTACACAAGGTTTATACTATCTATTGATTTTAGTTGAGGCTGTTTTATAAGATAATCTGGATCAGAATTGACTGTTGTTTCCTTGTCATCATTTCGGTTATAAATGTTTCCATCTTTCATATTTTTTCTTAATTGTAGGTCATTACTTCAGCGATGCCAGATACTGTTGGTGACAAACTTATTGGCCTTGTGACTACAAGAGATGAAATTCCAGACTTACTTAAGGTTGGATATCGCAAGTCAAAATCCTCATTAATATTTTTCTATGATGATTTTCCACTAATTATACTCTGCCTCAGCTTGATGATGTGATAGATCTAGTGGTACCTAGAGGCAGTAATAAGCTTGTTTCTCAAATCAAGGAATCAACAAAAATTCCTGTTCTTGGTCATGCTGGTAATGTTCTTCCATATAAATTTCCTATTTTGTAGTTAGTAACTAGGCTTTTTACTGAATTTGTTATTTTTATTATGCAGATGGAATTTGTCATGTATATGTCGACAAATCTGCTAATATTGATATGGCAAAGCAGATTGTTAGGGATGCAAAGACTGATTATCCTGCAGCCTGCAATGCAATGGTAATTGGCATTTACATCCTTTGCAATGCACTAAGTAGAACATATTCATCTGTATCCTACTTTCCTTTTGGGTTTTACTGAATTGGTATGTGTGATGTGAATGGAATTTATGGACTGTGCTGATCAAAATATTTTTGTTCTGGTATTCATAGGAAACTCTTATTGTACACAAGGATCTGTCAAATAATGGTGGACTTAATGAGCTTATCCTTGAATTACAACGTGAAGGTATGACTTTACTTGCAAATGGATTTATATTTTATAACAAAGAACGTTGTTCAAATCGAAGATTTTGTTTTTTCGATTTTTTAACAATCCCCTTCATGGGATGACAAGAGATTTTGTTATATTAGTTTTATGATATATATGTTGTTTTCTGTTTTTCCCCAATTTTATCATTAGATCATATCATGATATTCCGTGTACAAGTAGTTCCCAACTTTTAAGCAAAGAATCAGAAGTAAAATGTGCATGTTAAGGGAAGAAAAAGTGACCATAGTGTAGAGATTGGTATCAGTCTTGTGGATTCTTGAAGTGAGTTCAAAAGAATAAAGAAAAAGTTTTATCTTCAAACAAGCTTTTCAAAGAAAAGAAAAATCATTTGTGCAATACATATTGTGGGCTTATTTAGTTATTAAGAGAAATAAAATTCACTTTAGTTATTCATATAGCAAAATAAAGAAAAAAAGTTGAACTACTTTCATAAAAAAAATAAAATTGAAAGGTGCTTTGTTTAATATGAAGCTATCATTTTGGAGTTCACCAAACCGAAATATATATTTCTTTTCTATTTATTTTTGTGTCATGTTAATTTTCATTTCTTAATGAACGGTGCAAGCAATACCCATCATATTTTCCTTCAAAATCGGAAAAAACATGTATAAACAGGGATAAAATGGCTTGCAGGTGTTAAATTGTATGGTGGACCAAGAGCCAGTGGCTTACTAAACGTTGCTGAAACGAGCTCTTTTCATCACGAGTATAGTTCACTTGCTTGCACAGTTGAAATTGTAGAAGATGTATTTGCTGCCATTGACCACATAAATCGACATGGAAGGCATGTTGGGTCCTCTGAATGATTTTTGTTTCCATTTTCTATATTGTTAACATTATTGTGTCTGAAAATTATCTTGCTTTCTTTGCTGTTTTTGCAGTGCTCATACTGAATGCATTGTTGCAGAAGATTGTAAAGTTGCTGAGACTTTCTTAAGTCAAGTTGACAGGTATGTCTAGAAATTTGACTACCTGCTGGTGTTTTTTGCCTTTAACTACTTGCTGGATTTATTTTCACATTAGGATTGGTATTTTTCTCCCACTCAGCAAACTAAGGGCTAATTTTCTTGCCCCAATTTTTTTTAGTCTGATATCACTCTTACTTAGCTGACCCCACTTAGTGAGAAAAGGCTGGGTTGCTGCGTCACCATTACTCCATATCCTGTGGGAAAAAAAGGCTTTTGTTGTTGTCATTGTTACTACATTCCTATATCTCAACTTAAACTCTAGCTTAAAGCCATAATAATATGTCCCTTTGCGACTGATATGTCTATACTCTTTCAGCCATAAGACTGAGTTATCAAGTGTGGTTTTGCTTTAGTTTGTCTTTAATGAATTAGTCCATTTCATAAAGATTACTTTACCATTCCCCCAAAAATCACTCCATAGACCTGAGAGTCCTGTGGAATCTGTAAATTTTACAGAATCATTGTTATGCTGTCCATCTATTTCTCTCTGCAGAAAATCTTCTTTTGTCTTTCATCCCATTATCTCTCTACTACCTGCAGAAAATCCCATTTTTGGGATTCCAAAAGTTTGTTTCTTAACATACAGTGAGGAAACAAACCATCTTTTATTTGGACACAATTCATTTTTCGACCTTAAATAGCATTCATGCTCTCATTACTAGACTATGAATAATTCTCGTTACTTCATGTCATTGATTGTGGAATATATGCAATTTTGCTTTTGTACAAATAGTGCTGCTGTATTCCACAATGCAAGTACACGGTTTTGTGATGGAGCACGCTTTGGGCTTGGTGCAGAGGTAATGTATCTTCCAGAAAGCCTATTGTTATTAGTAACATAGTGATTTTATTTTCTCATCTGGGCTTGATTCGATTAATTGTTGAACAGGTTGGAATAAGTACTAGTCGAATTCATGCTCGAGGTCCTGTAGGAGTTGAGGGGTTGTTGACAAACAGATGGTATGAAATTCTGAGTTCATGTCCAGGCTTTTGTCTTTATGAAGAAAATAGAACTTCAACTATACGTATATGCATTGTTGATATTTGTTATGTGGGTCTGTTCTGTGTTTCATTTCATTTTTATGTCCACAATATTATTTGTGCATATTATTTTTTTACATCATTCTAACATCACTTTCCTTTTTGGGTAATAGAAAAGGGAGAGACACTTATCTGCCCCCCTCCCCCCCTTTTGCAATTAAGGTGCAATGAATGGTGGGAAAAAAATAGGTTAAATTAATCAAGAGGTCCTTAAATTATTTGAGAATTGTTAATTAGGTCTCCAACCTAAAAATTTGTAATTAGGTCTTTGATTTTGTAAATTTTTTTAATTGAGTCTCTAGGTTAGTAGGTTTTTAAAACCGCTGCGAATTGTCAATTTCTGACAATTTTAAGCTGCCATTAACTAACTTTAGAGACCTAATTACAAAAAATTTACAAGATTAAGGACTCAATCACAAATTTTTTTAGTTTAGAGACTTAATTAAAAATTCTCAAATAGTTTAGGGAACTGATTAATTTAACCAAAAAACATGTGCAAGAACTTATTGCTTTTTACTTGTCTAGTATTATTTATTTTATTATTTTTATTATTGATGTCCTCCTATTTGTTCTTCATATCCAACAAGTCCTTTTCTGGTAATGTTAGGATTGTATTATTTCAGCACCATGTCTTCGCCCTATTTTCATACTATGTGGATATAATGCAGGATATTGAGAGGGAGTGGGCATGTGGTTGATGGCGATCAAGGGGTCAATTACACTAACAAAGAGCTACCGCTAAAAGCATAACTTTGCATGCAGACTTTAGTTCACGTTCAGGCTAATATGCTCACCTCAACAAAGTAGCATCTGTTTTCTGTTCTGTTATGAAATGCAGAAGTTGCTCAGATGCTGGCCACGCATATCGTAACTATCACTTGACCCTTTCCAGGGCCTTTTTCTTACCTGGAGCAAGTTCAAGGGGGAGGGAATAATCATATGAATGTTGCTGGTTGATTATATTGCACTTTGTTGCTCTTTTATAAAATATTCTGAGGTTGTAAAACAGCAATGCTGTGACAGTTATAAATATATTCACTACATACTAGTGAACTTGAATAATTATAGATAAGTTATTTGTTTTATGCAGAATTTTTGTTAGTCAAATGCTGATTCTGCTCTGCATGTGATTAATTCTGATATATCAGTTTTATTGAACTTTATTTACTTCCTTATTTGGGTTGATTAGGTCTGTCAGTCAAACTGAATATTTGTTTATTTTATCTAGTGATCCTGCTTTAAATTCTTGACCGTATGGGATTTTATTGGCCTATTGCGCGTGGGTGTGGCCATCACCCTTATATTGTATTATTCTTTCCAATGAAGTAATACAACAGAGTCAAGATTAAAACTCTGTTTTTCTACATGGTATTAGAGCCATCCTTGTCAGGAATTTATGTTTGGTTTTTTGTTGGAAAAGAGCTCAACGTACATTTGCTAGAAAGCAATTAATTGTGGATTTAATTAGAATACACGGATAGTGTAGAAGTTTTACATTGTCAACTAATCCTAAATTATCATATTACTGAAAGTCATTGATTTTTTATGATAATTACTTTAAAAGTCACGTTGGAAAGCCGCCTTAATTGCAGTCATCCCTCATCCGCTTTAGTTGTAGCCTTGTTAGGGGCTGCCTTAATTGTAACCTTAAGGGTAATGTTTAGTTCCATATCGATTAGAGATATGGCTTAAATAGAACTTATAAAACTTGAATAGTCCTCATTTTATAAGTCGGTTTTGTGGATTGAGTTAAACACTAAACTCAAAATTCTAAGATGGCATTAGAGCCCATCTTAGATCCATTGTTGGGTCACTTGCATTTGCTACGCTTCATGTCAGTAGCCTTGGGACGTGAGGGGGTGTATTGAAAAGTTGTCTTAATTGCGGTCACCCCTAGCTCGCCTTAGTTATGGCCTCTTTGGGTGCCTTAATTGTAACCTCAAGGATGGTATTTAGTCCCACATTGACTAGAGAGATGACTTAAGTAGAACTTATTAAAGTTTGGACAATTCTCAGCCTTGCAAGTTGGTTTTGGGGGTTTGAATTAGACCCTAAGCCCAAATTCTAAAAAGTCATATTTAGGATGTTATCTTAATTGATGGTGTAAAATATTTTACCTTAATGATATATCAAAATTAAATTTATCAATTACTACTTTTTTGTTTGCAAGTTTGAGAATTCATGCTAATTCATTTGCGTGTTTGAGCAACCCATCAATTACAAGATACAGATTCAATGGAACCATCTAATGTGATCCTAAAGTATTATGTTGTCTATTTGTGGCCATGGGAAGGAAGACCTACTTCATTGGAGATGCTATCTAGCCAAACAATTTTGATCATACCACAAGACATGGAAAAGTTGAGAAACAATTTGGTGATGATCTAGCTTATGAATTTTATAACTATTAAGATAGAGGAGACTTACATGTTTGCTAAGACAGCCAAGGAGGTTTCTTGGGTAGTACATGGAAAGCTTGCTAAAGCCAAGACAACCCACAGACAATTGAGGACTCATAGTAAGTACAGAGGAAAAAAGATAGTCTACACCTCTTGACTTTGCATGCCATGTTCAACAAGGAGCAGATGGAGATCCTCCAACTGATGTTGATTCTCAAGTACAATGATGCGTTTGGAACATGCTTAAGGGCGAGCGTACCCTATTGCAACAATAACAAGGGACAGAGTCTAGATATCGAACCAAAGAACTAAATTGTGATTACCAATCAGTTGGGAAATTTCAATTGTTTAGGAATAATAATTAAAAAAGGTTTTATTTTAATGAAAAGAATTGAGAAATAAAAGTAATGCAATTAAAAATTGATAAAGAAGAAGAGACTCCGGTGATTAAAGGGCTAGGGTTATGGCTTCATATATGCTTTTAAGTTCTTTCACATCTAATTCCAATTAACCATTGTATTACTCATCAATTACCAAATAAGTTGATTGATAATTGTTGTTCATGAATTACCAATGTCTTGTCTAGGTTAATTCCCTAATTGTTCATGTAAGAAACTAAACCCTAGCAAGCATGAAGAACAGGATAAGGTAATTGGTCAATTAACCTATTTGGAAACTAGAATTAAAGGTTGATCATGCGATAACTCTTCGTTTGATTATCCTACAGGTCTATCAATTAATCGATTCAAACATACAAGGGGTGATCAAATCTAGGTAAAAATTAAAATAATAGAGCAATCCAATTAAGCAAACAACTCATTAATTGAAATTAAACATAAAATGGGTTCCAAGCATACATTATACCACAACCCTAACTAAGGGGTTTAGCTACTCATGATCAGAGATAGCATAATAAACCCAAAGAAATACATAATAAGAAAAGAGGAGAAAGCCTTTATAGAAATTAACCTCTCATTCTCTCCAAACCGTGGCCTTTGTCTCCTTCCTTTAGAGATTCAATTACAAAGAAAAGCAAAAGATGGTATATAATATCTGGTGTACTCCTTCTGGCCTCTCTCTTTCCTATTTATAATCTTCTAAAAATAAGGGGCGTTGGATTATGCATGGTCGTGCTTTCTTTCGAAGCGATGATCCTGATGATGAGCACGACATGCTTAAGTGTGCATGGTTGTGCTACTTTTTTAAGATGGTGATCCGAACTTCAAGCATGATCGTGCTTGTTGATGCACGACCGTGCTGGCCTTTAAACATGTAGGGGGTCTCGAACTTCAAGCACAACCTTTAAATATGCATGGCCGTGCTTCACTTTTTGAAGTAGAAAAACTCCTTATTTTAGTGGATTTTTCTCCTTTTTCCACTTTGTACCAATCCCTATGAAAAAGTAAGGAAAATGGGTGAGTTATGAGCATTTATATCAATAAAGTAACCAAAATTTGACTCAAAAACACATTATTAAGTATGAGAAATTGGGATTTATCAACCTCCCCACACTTTAGCATTGCTTGCCCTTAAGCAATGGTACTGGCTTATAGATGTTCAGAAGGAAATCCAAGAAATCCACCAAAGAGGAATTCAATTTTTTTTATTAACAAGTAATTTAGGTAAAAGAGCAAGAAGACAATTTTCACGAAGAAGTACCTTACAAAAAATTCCCAATTAGACTTAGACTTCTAAAAATCAAGCTTCCATTAAAGGGGGGAGTCACTAAAAATTTCTCCACCCTCAAGTGTTTGTGGGTAGAGACATTGTCACTCAAGACCTTCACAGAAAGTGCATTACCATAGGTTTGTATATCAATCAAATTACACACATTAGTTCATAAACATAGTGTAGAACACAAAGATAACACAAGAAGGGGGGTTGAATTGTGTTATGGAAAGTTTTTGCAACACCTTTCTCAAAGACGTATCGTTTGAAGGATATAACAAAAGAGTTTTTTTTTTAAAACAAAACATTTTATAACGCAGACGAATAAATAAAAAACTATAAAGCACACAAGAGTTATATTGGTTCGTCGCACCTCAGAGACTATGTCTAGTTCTTGGCAACAACCAAGTTCCACTAACTTTTCCAAGTTACAAGTATTCTTTCCACAAGCCTCTTCAAGCTCAACCTAAGTAGTCTTTTACTTGCCTCTCCAAGCAAAAACCCAAGTATTCTTTGAATCAAAGCCTCTATAGGCTTCTACCAATTTCTATGACAAAAAGGTTAAGCGTGAGTTACCTCACTGGATTTAATGTCTTAACAGACGAATGTACAATGAAGAACAAAAGATGAAAATTATAATCAACGTATACAAGAACAGAACATTTTTTTTCGTTTGTTAAAGAAATTATGATTCGTCAGTGCTGAGAATGAGGTCTCTTCTTCTATATATAGGCTTTTCTAAAAGAATCGTTGTGAGTGCTTTGTAGAAGACAACCTTCGTCTATTGAAGAGAGTCGTTGGAGCATTAAATGTAGCATTTAATGCCTTTCACCAACTTGTCACTTGATAAGATAAAGTAGTCTGCTTATCTTTACCATTCTTGTGCATAAACTTGTAGCAGGAGTCATGTCCGCTTTCCCGTTCTAACATCCGCACACACATTCCTTGTTTTACACTGAAAGTTGACTTTCCTCTAGACTAGGTAATGTAGGCTTTATAAGTATCGAGGTAGCTTATGCTCTGATTGATGTGCAGATCATTTTTAGAGTTTTGTCATCGTCTGAAAGATGTTAGTTATTGATTTTATCTAATCGAAGGATAAAAGACGATATGAGTTTAAAAACATCAGACGGTTGCTTGTGACAAATAATAGGTGATTAGACGATTGCGTAAAAACACATATTTTAACTGTTTGTTATTATTAAAAACATTTGATGGTTATAAATTCGTCCTTTATCTTAACACATAGGGATTTCCAAGGTGTATTGGGCCAAGGTATAAATGTTAGGTAGGTAAAAGAAAGGAAGAGATATATACAAAGAGTTAGAGAGAAAAGAGTTAGAGAGTTTAAAACCATGAGTAACCCTTAAAACCATTGATGGAGTTGACTTCCTTCTTATTTGCCAATCCCTGAGTTTCTCCCTTCTCACCTTGTAGGCTTTCTTTTACTCTTTTTTTTTCCCTCCTTTTCTCTTCTTTCTTCTCCCTACTTTTATTAGGTTTCTCTCTTTTTTTTAGCAAGGAGGAAGATGAGTCATAAACTTTTCTTTTCTTGTAAGGGAGATTTTGGAGTCTTAAGATTTTATTGTTAACATGCTTTCTTGTGAGAATTCTTTGTTTTCCCTAGACTACTCCATTCTTGCCATAAGGGTTACCAACACAAAACTTCCAATTTATAACAGGGTAACAAGAATAAAACTTCATAGGCTCAAAGTGGGCCACTAGTAGGAAAATCTTGCACAACAAAATTCTGTAGGTCTTGAAAAATGCCTAAAAAGTATCCCCAATGTTTCACATGTAAACAAATAATTAGTATGCAGAAATGCATGTTAACACAAGTTCTAAAATACACAAACTAGGAGGTCTTCACATAATCAAAGAAGAAAGGGGTTCTCTTTTATATTACCCTATTTGGCTTAAATCTCACAATTTATGGAGCTAGTTCCAATGAAAGGTTTTCAATCCAGAAGTCATGCTAATTCTTAGCTTTAATTAAGAAGGGCTTATTTAGTTGCAGTTGCCAAACTTTGTTCTCTTTTATTATTATTATTATTATTATTTTGAAATTCCTTAGTGGGTCATCTCTTTTATTTTTGAAACAAAATGAGTAAATAGCCAAACAGATGCAAGAGACCAAGCACTATATGTAAGGTGTACAAGTATGAATAAATTTCCTTCCCTACACTTAAGATACAACATAGTCCCCAATGCTAAAAAGAAAATGAAAATACAAAGAAACTAAAAGGAACATAAGATTACATAAAAACAAAATAATGACAGAAAGTAATAAAGAAAACATAAATAAACTTCCCCAATGATGGATCATGGAGGGGGAAGGCCAAAGTGTTGTTGCATCTGCTGCAGCATAACTAGCATGGCGGCTGACTAGGCGGAGGTCTATGCAGCATGATTGAACCTCGCCTGCATGTCTAGCTCCAAGCGGTTAAGGCGTCCTACGAGTGTTTCGTAATCTAGATGGGGTATTTCAAGATTGTGGATAGGGGCACCAGCAAGCTCAGGGATGCCTGCCTATTCTTGAGCTAGATTTGGCTACATTTGCTCCTTCTCCATGTCAAGCTTGACAGCATTAGGAAAGGGTGCTGGCGGAACAAGAATATAAGTCTCGTTAGGGCCTTGTCGCAGCACCGCGATGGAAATGAATGTCTGGCAACCAATGGCCACCATCAGAATAGAAGAGACAGTGGCGCTGGGGCCGAAGCCATAGTGGATGGTGAGGTAGGAGATGAATAACCCTAAGATGATGCTGCCTATACCGGTGGTGCTGAGCTTCTTCCCAAGCTCCATAAAGTGCTTTAGGAAGAAGAGGTAGGGGATTTACTTGGTGACCCTGGCCATCGAGCATGCACTAGAGGAGAAAGAGATCGCTTCTACTGACATTCCCCTTGCTATTAGCCTCTCTATTAATGGACTGGGCTAACCATCTGTGAATTACCCAGGTGGCCGAGTTCCTGATGGCATTGGCTTTTGAGCGGCGAGATTAAAGCTAGTGTCACTCCCTGTGATGGACCTCTAGATGCTCCCTTAATGTAGGTGAAGGAACATGCCTCAAGGCCTTTGGTGTACTTCATAGTGCGGATGCTCTACGCTGTATAGAACCCCAAGGCCATGTTAAACATAGACAGGGGTATTTGCCTCTCCTCCCCCAGCATCTAAAAACAAATGATGATCTCTGGGTCAATATCAATGCTAAAGTAGTTATAGGTGGTTAGGAACTCCAATGTAGGCACTTGATGGGTGGGGCATCAAATAATGGCGACTCTCCCATACTTAATCCTCCCGAGGAATGTCTTAATGTCTATTTGGAGCTAGGGGTGAGCCAGTACTTCATCGGCCAGGTAACGTGTCTCATGCTAGTCGAAGGTCTGCAGTAGTCAGTCCTGGTCATGATATCTTATATCGACTGGCAGGACCAAGTTGATATGGACCTTTAGTATAGCCTCGGGAGGAAAAATTGTAGGTGCAGTAGCTTCGAGGGTAGATGTGCTCACAGCGGTCCTAAAACGCTTGATTTAGGGAGCCATAATCCTATAAAATAAACAAACAATCCAAAAAAATTGAAGTAGCTCATAGATTAGAAGGTAGAGAGAGGAAAAAACTAGCATACAAAAAAAAACGAATTAAAAATTATTACGGGTAAGCACGACTATGCTCATTGAAGGTATTCATAATGCACGGCTATGCTAACAAAGAGCACGACTATGTTGAATGCCTGGATGAAAATAAAATAGAAAACTTATAAAAGTTTAGAGGAAATGTGAGAGAAAGAGAGAGAGAGAGAGAGAGAGAGAGGGAGAGAGAGTAGGGCGTGTAAGGGGTGCACTGCCTGTGCACCCTTGCCCCTTTTATTATGCATGTGTAATTAATAAGCATAACTATACTTAAGTAAGCACAGCTATGCATTCCCTTTGGGTGTAGAAGATAGGGCGTCTCGAAGCACGACCATGCTTAATGAAGCATGGCCATGCATCTTTTTGAAACACTGATGTGCTCGTCGAAGCATGACCATGCATAGGGCAACACGACTATGCATAAATTCGAGATGCTTTTGTGGCATATTAAGCACGACCATGTATACTTGCTCGTGGTGGAGTGCGAAAAGTCGAAAAAATAAATATGCAAAAACATAAAATGCATTCCTAAAGCTACTATGATCATAGAGAGGATACTAATTATATGTTGCCTCTTGAAAGCGCTTGTTTAACATTGCAAGCCTAATGTTTACCCCTCAGTTGGGGGTTATTAAAGAAGAGCTATAGACTTGACTTAGAGGAGGCCCTCCTCATAATGTTTAGCTTTGTGACCATTAATCTTGAAGGTTGTGCCATCTTCCTTGGTCACCTTATAACTCCATAGGGAAACACATGGGTCACTATGAATGACCCATACCATCTAGAGTACCTTTCCCGCAAAAAGATGCAAACATGAGTTATAGATTAGCACTTTATATCCCACACGAAACTCATGCTGCTCAATGCGCTTATCATGCCACCTCTTGGCCCTCTTCTTGTATACCTTGGAGTTCTCACAAGCCTCACAACGAAGCTTGTCCAACTCATCTAGCTACAACAACTTGTTCTTTCCTGCAAGCTCAAAATCAAAGTTTAGAAATATTTTCCAAAGACAAGTTCCAATAGGCGTTTTAAAGGCAATTTTGTAAGCCCAAAGTGCATCATCTAAATTTAAAGACCAATCTTTCTTAGGCACACTCACAATCTTTTCTAAAATTCTTTTCAACTCCTTGTTGGAGATCTCTACTTACCTATTGGTTTGTAGATGGTAAGGGGTGGCTACCTTGTGTGTCACACCATATTTGCTTAAAAGGCTATCAAATTGTTTGTTACAAAAATGTGTACCACTATCACTAATGATTGCTCAAGGTGTGCCAAAGCGAGTAAAAAAAATTTTCTTTAAAAACTTAACCACACTTCGAGAATCATTAGTGGATAGGGCCACTACTTCCACCCACTTAGAAACTTAATATACAGCAATCAAGATGTATTCATTAGAGAAAGATTTGGGGAAAGGATCCATGAAGTCTATCCCCTACACATCAAATAACTCGCAATCCAAAATAGAGTTTTGAGGCATCTCTTGATGCCCAGAAAAGGTGCCAGTGTGTTGGCAACTATCACAAGCTCGCACAAAGTGATATGCATCTCTAAAAATTGTGGACCAATAAAAACCACACTACAATACCTTGTATGCAGTCCTAGTGGGCCAAAAGTGGCCTTTAGCCTCCTTAGCATGACAATGTGCAAGGATAGAAATTACCTCACTGAAAAGCACACATCGCCTTACCACACCATCCCCATAAACCTTAAAAAGGTAAAGGTCATCCTAGAAGTAATGTTTGACATCTGGCAACAACTTTTTCTCTTAGTAGGCATGATTTTTAGGGAAAACCTTATAAGCAAGGTAATTTGTAATGTCTACAAACTAAGGAATTGGAGAGATGTGAGAGATAGCCAAAAGGTGCTCATCAGGGAATGTCTCCTACATCACCCCATTCATTAGTAAGCTGCATCACACTTGGGTCTAGGAGGGATAGGTGGTCTACCACAAGGTTTTTTGATCCCTTCTTGTCTCGGATTTCCAAGTCAAACGCTTAGAGAAGCAGGATCCACCTTATTAATCTAAGTTTGACATCTTGTTTACTCAACAAAAACTTGATAGTAGAGTAGTCACTATAAATAATAACTTTAGACAAAATAAGATAATGCCTAAATTCACCAAAAGCAAATATCATTGCTAAAGGTTCTTTTTCAGTGGTAGTGTAGTACTTCTAGGCCTTATCCACAGTACGATTGGCATAGTAGATGGTGTGGAACACCCTATCCCTTCTCTGGCCTAGAACTGCCCCACAATTGTGTCACTAGCATTACACATCAGCTCAAATGGTAAAGACGAATTGGGGGTAACTACTACATGAGCACTAACTAGCTTTTCTTTTAATAGATTGAATGCCTTAAGGCACTTGTCAAAGAAATCAAAATTGGCCTCTTTGGTAAGGAGATCTATCATGGGTTTGGCAATTTTTGAGAAATCTTTCACGAACCTCCTATAAAACCCAACATGTCTTAAAAAGCTCCTAACCGCCTTCACAAAATTGGACGGAGGTAGTTTTGCAATCACCTCTACCATGGTGGGATCCATTTCCTTTGTAGGACACTTTATGCCCCAAGATAATGCACTCTCGCACCATAAATTGACACTTTTTCCAATTTAGAACCAGGTTAATGTCCTTGCATCTCTTAAGCACCAAATCAAGGTTAGCCAAGCACTTGTCAAAAGATGACCCAAATACAAAAAATCATCTATAAAAATCTCAATAGAATTTTCAATTAAATTAGAGAAAATAGTCATTTTACATCTTTGAAAGGTGGCAGGGGCATTACACAAGCCAAAAGACATCTTATATGCAAATGTCTCACAGGGGCATGTAAAAGTGGTTTTCTCTTGGTCATTAAATGCCAAGGGAATTTGCATATAATCGGAATACCCATCCAAACATTAATAAAATGCATGCCCTACTAACCTTTCTAGCATTAATCAATAAGAAGAAAAGGGAAGTGATCCTTTTTGAGTGGCTTCGTTGAGTTTCCTGTAATCTATACATATTTGCCACTTGGTGGTTTTTCTTACTGCATTAAGCTCCTTATTCTCATTTTCCATTACCATTGTGCTCTTTTTTTTAGGGATACATTGTACCAAACTTACCCATTTGCTATCAGAGATGGGGTATATGATGTCCATGATGCACTAAAAATACGCTTGAGGGCAAGCATACCTTTATCGCAGTAGTAACAAAAGGACGTGAGTCCCAATATCAAACCCAAAGGACTAAGTGGATTACTAATTTCCTGAGATTCTATATTGTTTAGGTAAAATTAAATTGGTGGTGGATTAATTTAATAACAATAAATGTGCAACAAAAATTGTGAAACAAGCAATGGCTAGTAGAGAAAAATTTAGAGGAAGATAAGCTTAGGGTTGTAGCTTCTTTCGTGCTCTTAAGTTCCTTCACATCTAATTCTAATTGAACCTCGTACTATTCGTCAATTACCAATATTTCTCTACACATTTTATTGTCAATTATTGATCATAAATTACAATAGTCCTTTCTAAATTAATTTCCCAATTGATCATATGGGATATTAAAACCCTAGAAAGGCATGAAGAACAAAAAGGGGGTTAATTAATTATTTAATCTAATTGAAAATTAGGAATGAAGGTTGATCATACGACAAAACCCAATTTGATTACCCTACATGTCTACCAATTAATTGCAGTACAATCGCCATTCAATTAATCGATTCAAAAGCATACAAGGGACGATCAATTGCAAGTAAGAAAATGAAAACAGTAGAGCAATCTAATTGATTGAATAAAAACAAGAATTCAATTAAAATTAAACATTCAGGGATTCCAAGCACAAAGTACACCATAATCCTAACAAAAAGTTTAGTTACTCATGATAAACAAAAAGATTATAATTCTAGATAAATACATAAGAAAAAGAGAAGAAGAAATCTTTTACTAGAAAAAGGTTTCCTTCGATCTCTAACTCTCAGTATCCAATTTCCCTCTGAAAATCATTCTCCAAAAGCCAAAGACAAAAGGAAAAACAAAAAAAGAAGAAACAAAGGTAGAATAGAGATAAGACAAAAGGTTTGGCCTCCTCCATTCTATTTATAGCTAAATTTCAGAATTGAAGTGCAGGAGTAGGGGACTTAACCCGATCAAGTATCCGCTCAATCTAGGCCCATTGTGCACAAAAACAAATTAAAATTTGGACCTTGGACCCGCCCTGCGGGGTTAAATAGCTGCTGGGTGACTATTTTTCAAAAATTAGACTCCGTGCTGGCATTGGGCAACTGCATTGCCCGTCAAGTGTGATGACCCGCCGGGAGCGGTGAGTCCTAGCATGACTAGCCAGTCGGCCCTTTTGTCTCACCGGGCAGGTGCGACCTTGGCTACTCCAAAATGCACATTTGAGTCTCTTCCTTGCCTCTTTTTGCACCTATGAACTCTTTTTGTGGTCTTCAACTCATTGTTGCTTCTTTTGGGTCCTCTTTGACTAACATAGCTTCCTTTCAAGTTTGTGGACTATATTTCCTTTCTCTGCTCGTCTAACTATCCTTCACAAAATCTAACAAAATCAAGGCAATTCATAAAAATTTTAAATAGAAAGCTTAGAAATGCATATCACATGAAATCTTTCATTAATGGTCTATTTTCTCACAAATTTCCTATAAGCTAATGCAAAAATCATGTGAACTTGCTCTTTAAATCCATATAAAATGTAGATTTGTCAATCCGCATCCAGGAGCTTGATAACCTTTCCCTTGACTTCGTCCTTCATGTTGGGATTTAGACACCTTTGAGGTAGTGCTCATGGCTCAAAATTGTCCTCCATGTAATGACCCGCTGTCGCTACTGAACAACACTACTATTCTTTTCCTTATTATTGTGAGATTTAATGAAAACTACCTTAACATCAATTCACATGCAACTCATCAACATGTATATATATAAGGGAGACCATCTGTCTCAATCATGATCAACTGAACCATATATATATGTATTTGCAAAAACAAAGATTTAATAAGGCATATAAATCAATGCTACTACCCAAAATATACATTAGTAAGGGAAAGGGAATACAAAACACACCCCATAAAGCTGGTCAAGATATACATCCAATCTCAAAAATAAAACAACTATCAAAAAACCTACAAAATGAAATTGTTATTCATCACGTCTCCTCGTCTCTAAACCGACAGCTTCGCCATCACTTCTGAACAGCTGGATCAACAGAAGGCTCACCATCTGCTCCCACGTCAACGATGTAATCATCACAGGCACAAACCACACGTACCAAATAGTGCAAAGGTAAGCTTACATAAAACAATAGGACATATAATAAAAAGAAAACAACCAACAATAGAAATCATACTTATCCATTCAAACGTAAGAACATAACATTATTTACCATAGTATAACATCGTCATACGTATTCTCACATATACATATATAGATATATATGTATATATACAAAGCTCCATAGACACATCCATGATGCATGACCACATCACAAATCAAATTCACCATCCACTATGCCAATGCAGAAGACATTACTCTCAAAAGGTTTTCACCATTTGAGTGACCAATACAGACATGTTCCTTAACATAGCGCCCACCACTGCTATTAGGGAACACCGTGGCTCTGATCAATGAATAGGATTAAGTAGTTGATCAGGATAGATATACATGGGTAGTGGCTCACCACAACACAAGGCTTGCAACTACCTTGGCCCTCTGTGGAATTGCTCGTCTTCCTTTCCCCTAGGTCCTAGGTGCAATGACCCCCATTGACCTTTCCAACATTAGGTTGGAGGTCTGGCTAAGCCTTTTTCCAACTCTTCAAACCTTTGATTTTTCCAAGGTTTGGCTCTTTGGTGAGGTTGAAGAAACATTGACATCTCTTCCTCCTTGTTAGGATCACGACAAGTGTACTGGTTGTACAAGTAATAAAGTGAAAGTATGAGTTATTGTTTCCACAAGGATTGTGGTTTAACACCAATGTAATCAAATAATTACTTGCAAATTTAAGAATTAAAGAAAGAATTAGAGATTTTGGCTTTTATTTGGATTAATAAAAATAAAGAACAAAGAAAGCAATTTAAAGATATTTAAAAAAGTTATGAATAAAAACGATTAGGTTTAAGAATCCCTAGTGATTTTCCCCCAATGTAATTTCTCTCCCTTCTAAACCCGTTCCTATTAGGCAATTTACCTTCAATTTCTCTAAATTAATTCAACCTTAATTCCTTAGGCGATAAAACCTTTGTTCATAATTCCACACCCTAATCCTTTAGGCGAGCAAATTTAGTCAGAAGCATAGCAATAAATTAATGCGAAGGTATACAATCTCTCTTCCTATCCTTTGGCTCAAGAATTATGTGGTTGTTAAAATGGAACAGTTCAAACCCCTATTTTTCAATTGCAAAGTTTGAATTACAAATCAATTCTAAATAGGTGTTAAGCATAGGAAAAGCATTAAGTGTAAAATTAACAATTGAATTACATTAATAATCAAAGGTTCAAAAGGAAAAACAAATTACAAAGGATTTCAATTACGGTTCATTCTAACCTACCCTCAAAGGGGTTTAAAAACTTAGAGAAACTAACCACACAAAGAAAATAAAAAGAAGATAAAAAGAAAGCCATGAATCTTAAGAATCAAACCCTAATTCTTCAAGATCCAAAGCCGGAGATGAATCTTCAAGCACTTCCTCGCTCCCAGTCCTTAGATGAGTCAAAGAATAATCCCAAATGTGTAGTTCTAGCCTTTTTATAATGAGTTTGGGCTTTATGGACCGTAAAACTACACTAGGTCCAACAATAAAAAATAGTTCGCAAAAGTTGAAAAATGTTGGCACTAGGCGCCAACTTCTCGGATTTGCAACAGCACGCTGGCGCTAGGTGCCCACTCTTCGAATTTCTATCATTGTGTTGGTGTTGGGCACTGAAGCTAGGCGCCATTCCGTTTGGACGCCAATGCTGACTTGTTTTTTTCTTGCACTCAGTAGTTGAAAATTGAATCTTTGAACATCTTGACTTTGTCCATTTTCTTTCCTTAAGTTTCTTACATTAATAACCCAAATAACCACATAAAATCATGCCATTTTTAATAAAAAATGTCAATAACACATATTACATGGCTTTTCATATAATTGGGTTATTTTCTTACAAATTTTCTCTAAACTAGAGCAAAAAATCATGTGAATTAGCTCTATAAATCTATATAATCTGCAGATTTATTACTCCTCACCACCTAAATTCCAGTCAAAGCCCTTAAAAGTGAGGACCTTTTCTAAAGGGTCTTCTATCTCCACACTTGGGAAGGCATTATCCACCAGAGCCTTTATGATGTCTCTTGCTTGCACAACATTGCATTAAGCAAAGGAAGAAGATTTCTTTAGGGAATCCAAGACCCTAAAAACCACATCCTTGTTACCAAGCCTCAAGGTTAACTTTCTATGCTAAACTGCTCTCAAAGCATTAGTTATTTAAGGAAAGGTAGCCCCAAAATGGTCAGGACGTCCTCATCCCCCTCCATGTCCAACACGACGAAGTCGGCAAGGAAGATGAACTTGTCACCCTTGACTAACACATCCTCCACTATTCCTCTAGGGGTAAGCTATATACCTATCAGCCAATGATAGCTCCTAGATAGAAGTTGCCAATGGTGTAGGAAATTATGAAACTCCCTGGGTCCTTGAGTTTAAGGGGAAAGTTCTTAAGTACCACAACAGAGCATTCCTCATTGAGGCCAATTAGCTTTAAATCCCCAAGTTTCTTTTTATTACAAATAATTTCCTTCAAAAACTTTGCATACTTGGGCATTTGAGCTAAGACCTCAGCAAATGGGATTTTTATATGCAATTTCTTAAAAATTTCAACAAATCTATTGAATTGCTTATCCTTTTCTTCATTCTTATTTCTTTGAAGGAAAGGAACACTTACCTTAGGAGGTGTAGTTACCTCTTTCACTTTCCCTTTTTCTCCAATTAGGCTCTCCTTAGCAAAAGCCTTTTTCTATGGTGAAAGTGCTTGCTTCTCTTTCCTTTGTGGTTCCTCCAATGCTTTACTATTCTTAGGAGTGATGACCTTCATGTCCTCCTTTGGAATAGGTTGTGTCTGAGTAGGAAGAGAGTTTGGAACCTTTTGAGACATCAAGTTAGCCAAATTGGCTATTTGAGTTTCGAAGGCCTTCATCTTGTCACCGTTCTTAGCCATGTACTACATCATCTCCTCTTGCCTCTGGTTTTGATTTTGTATGTGAGGAGGCTTATAGGCATTTTGATTCTAGCTTTTTTGTTGGCCACCCTAAGAGAAGTTGGGATGGTTTCTTTAGCCAAGATTGTAGGCAGCATAATATGGATCATTTGATTCTGGTTGGAGTTGCCAAAAAAATTTGCTTCTTCAGCAAGAAGGTTAAAGATGTTTTTCATCTGTCAGTCTTTACTTTCATGACCCACTTGGCCACACTGCTCACAAGAGGGAGAGGCTACTTGAGCATATTAAGCTTGGGCGCTCATTAAAGTCTCTAGACGCTTAACGATGGTATTCAACTTCTGCTCCATAGCCACACTCGCTTCCACCTAGTGTATCCCAACCAGTCTCTTTTGAATATGTCATCACTAGAGGAGTAGTGATAGTTATTGGAAGCCATGTCTTCAATGATGTCAAAGGCTTTGTTTGGGGACTTTTTTAGAATTGTCCCCCTACAGGTATCGTTAATGGAGATTCTGTTTTGGGTTGAAATTCTATTGTAAAAGATTTTTATTAGTTGCCCAAGTGGGAAGCCATGGTGTAGGCACTTCCTAAATAGATCCTGGAAGAGCTCCCACGCTTAGAAGAGTGACTCTTGCTTAAATTGAGCAAAATTCACTATATCCTTCTTTAGCTAGCTAGACCTCACCGGAGGGAAGTAATTTTTCAAGAACCTCTGGGTGCACCCATCCCAGGTAGTGATGGCTCCATTAGGAAGGGAAGACAACCAATTCGCTGCCTTACCCATTAGGGAGAATGGAAGAGTCCCAATCTAATGGCGTTTAACGTGACACCATTGTACTTCACGGTGTTTGTTATCCTTAGGAACTTCTTTAGATGGCATAGGGGTCTTCAAATGGTAAATCCCCAAACTGGCCGAAGTTTTGCACCATAATGACTAGTCTTGACTTTAGTTCAAAGTTTTTCGCCTCTATTAAGGGGCGGCAAACATTATTAGTTACGCCTATGGGAGGGGGGGAGTAATAATGTAAGGTCTTCCTTAGGTCTTCTCCTGCCATTTGTCTTCATTTCTTCCTTAGCCTGAGACAAGTCCTTTCAATTTCAAGAATAAACTGTAACATAGGCTTAGGAGAATAGGGTAGCATAAACAATAGAAGCAATCAAGAGCCTGAAAGGAACAATAAAGAAAACAACACGCAAAGTAGGGAAAAGGAGTAAAGGTAAAATAAAAAGAAAAGAAAAAAGCCTAAATCAATTAGAATTTATGTTTTATTTGCTACTACGCAACTAGTCCCCGGTAATGGCACTAGAAACTTGATGTGTTTGGAACACGCTTAAGGGCAAGCATACCATATTGTGACAGTAACAAAGGACAGAGTCTAGATATCGAACCCAATGGACTAATTTGCAATTACCAATCAGTTGGGAAATTCCAATTATTTAGGGATAATAATTGAAAGTGGTTCTGTTTTAATGAAAAAGAATTGTGAAATAAAAGCAATGCAATTAAAATCTAATAAAGAAGAAGAGACTTCAATGACTAAAGGGCTAAGGTTGTGGCTTCATATATGCTCTTAAGTTCTTTCATATCTAATTCCAATTAACCATTGCATTACTGGTCAATTGCCAAATATCCCTGAGTTGATTGATAATTGTTGTTCATGAATTACCAATGTCCTATCTGGGTTAATTTCCTAATTGTTCATGTAAGAAACTAAACCTTAGCAAACATGAAGAATAAGAAAAGGCCAATTGGTCAATTAACCTATTTGGAAACTAGAATTAAAGGTTGATCATGCAATAACTCTTCGTTTGATTACCCTACAGGTTTATCAATTAATTGTACAAAGGTCTTAGAACAATTAATTAATTCAAACACACAAGGGGTGATCAAATCTAGGTAAGAATTAAAATAATAGAGCAATCCAATTGATAGAGCAAACAACTCATTAATTGAAATTAAACATAAAAAGGGTTCCAAGCATACATTACGCCACAACCTAACTAAGGGGTTTAGCTACTCATGATCAGAGACAGCACAATAAACCCAAAGAAATACATGATAAGAAAAGAGGAGAAAGCCTTTACAAAAATTAGACTTGCTATTCTCTCTAAGCCATGGCCTTCGTCTCCCCTATTTAGAGCTCCAATCGTAGAGACATGCAAAAAATGGTGTGTAATATTGGTGTACTCCTTCTAGCCCCTATCTTTCCTATTTATAATCTTCTAAAGATAAAAAGCATTGGATTACGCACGACCGTGCTTCCTTTCGAAATGATGATCCTGATTATGAGCACAACTTGCTTAGGTGTGCATGGTCATATTGCTTTTCCGAGACGGTGATCTGAAATTCAAGCACGACCGTGCTTGCTAATGCACAGCTGTGCTGGCCTTTAAACATGCAGGGGGAGTCCTCGTGGTGTATGCACAACCATGCTTAAATATGCATGGTTGTGCTTCGCGTTATGAAGCACAAAACTCCTCTTTTTAGTGAGTTTTTCTCCTTTTTTCACTTTGTACCAATCCCTATGCAAAAGTAAGGGAAATACGTGAGTTCTAAATATTTATATCAATAGGGAAACCAAAATTTAACTCAAAAACCCATTACTAAGTATGAGAAAATGGGATTTATCATACAACAATAATCAAAAGGTATTGCTGTGATAGCACGAGCACAATCTTACATACTCAAACTGGAAAACCTAATGCATGGATTATTGACTCAAGAAAAAAAATTGTAGATAAAATATCCCAATTATCTTATGTGATTAACTCTTGATTAACTCTTGATGTTAATGACTGATGCAGGAGTTGGAACCTTTTTATTATTGAAATGTGAACCATTCGGCTAACATGGCTGATCCTAACTAAGTCATATGCCTTTCAAGCTTAGTACTTGATGAGCTATGAACTATCCAGTCAGTACGACCGTTCGCAACAGGGATTCATGCCCAAAGAGCGTAACCTGCTTAGTCAACTCAACTGACCAAGACATACCAAGCGCAAGTTGAACCTCCTTTAGGTAGAGTGACAAACCAATGGGAACTTGAGGTATGCAATCACCATTTCATCATCTAAACAGACCATCAAAATCCATGGGCCCAATTCAAAAAATTCTAGAATCCCCTAGAACCTCCTGACATACAGGCACGCATGGCAGTTGTAGATGGAAAACATCCTTTTGACATGTCAAATATGCGAGTGCAATTGTATGTAAGTGCAATATCAGAGAAAAAACGTGTCACCTTCTGTCATGTTGCAGGGGATGGTCTCCACTATCGTGTTTGAAAACCGTTAAAGGACACCACAATATAAATAGGTGATACCCCTATCACACTAAGGTCATGCACATGAGCAGGGACGGATCCATGTGTATTGGTGTGGGGGCAATTGCCTCCACAAACTTTTAAAATTTTCTATAATACATATGTATAATTATAAATTACTCTTATAATTTAAAATATAGTAAAATAAAATAAATTTATAATATGAATATTATCCCCTCAAATCTATTTTTAGTCTCATTATCTCTAGTCTGTTAATTAGACATTTTATTATTTTCCTTCCTCTTCTTGTAATGTGTATTTCACACATTATTCTGCAACTAGTTGAAAAATTTCTTATCAACCATTTCAAACTACAATTCTTTTATCTTTATCCGTATATATAAACTCTTTCACCATTTATCTCTTTTAATTTATCCTCTATTATATTTATATCTATATCTAAATTGAATTTCGATAGTTTTTAAAAAGAAATTATCAATAATTAAAAATAATCTTATATTATAATTTACAGTATTTATTATAAATCTAAAATTTAATTTATATTTATATATAATTATTTATTATAAATTTTAATTACAATATAATTTATATATTAAAAATTATTTATTTATTATTTAAATTTTAATTATATAAAAATAAAATTTTATCATATGCAATATATAGACTAAAATACTATTTTATATATATGAGTATTGCCCCCACAACATAAAATTTCTGTATCCGTCACTGCACATGAGTAAGGCTCGCTGAAGTTTCTTGAGTCTCTCGCTTTCTAGCGTGAACAAAATGATTGGGAAAATCAATAATTTAAAGTCATAAAAACTTAAATACGGTTAAAACTTTTTAACTGTTAATTAAACAAATAGTATTTGTAAAATAAACAGTATAGTAAGATGTTGTATACAAAATAAGAATTTGTTTCACAATCCAAAAGATTTATTTACATTATATAAAAAGATATATTTATAATTAAAATTTTAATTAGTCTGGAATAATTTAGTTAATCTAGAATATATGGGGTGTTACGACAAGGTTCTAATCCCTTGATTGATCAATTTAAAGGTACGCATAACAATATGTGTCTATTTAATTTATTTTGTTTCAAAGAAATAATTATATATTTCTTTTAAGTTCTTAATTAGAGAGTTTTTAAAATATTATTATTTTTCAAAATTAGTCGTCTGTCAAACATGCATAAAGTATTGAACTGAAAGTGAAGTTTAAGCCAATGAAAACAAATGATAGACTAGCTCAATTGGTTCAACTGAAAAAAATGGAAATTGATGAATCCATTAGGTGGCCGGTCAGTTCATTTAAAAATCCAGTTGTAAAAACGACTAGGTGAGAATCAGCCAGATCACTCTCTAAAACTAGTGAAAACTGGTAGAGAAGTGAAACCAGTTTGTGTTAATTTTAGTTTTTAACTATAAAGGAATTTATTACACACATAGGAAAGAAATGTATATATTTATTGATGCATTTTGATTGATTTTCTCCCTTCTTCCTTTGAAGAAAACTGTGAGTAACTCGATCAGTAATTGCAAATAGTGGATCTTGATAGCAAAAACTAAATATCACTAAAATTTCCTTATTGAAGGTATCCAAAATCAGGTACATCATAGCATTGACTAAAAGGAAACCTACAGTAATGGCCTAAATACCCAGCACTATTTTAATAAGCCTTCAAAAGAAAAACAAGTGAACAATTGCCAAAGAATACACAAATATGAAATATCATAAACCTAATGAATAATCTGTCTATGTTGATCTTCTTTTCTCTATTCAATCTTTTCATCACATTTGATCTCTGCCCCCTCTCCTCCTACATAATGCTACTACACCTTAGTACCTATTTCTGACTACAGAAAGCAAGGATCACAAACATTAACTAGAAAGAAACATGTTATGATAATTTGTTGAGGTAATTCCTCTAGCTCTTGTTTGATCAATGATGTGTTGAAAATGAGAAATAAAGATGAAGTCATTGATTAGCAATCATAAATGCGAGTCAGTGTGTTGAATGGTACTGTTGGGCTTAAAGGGCAGTGATGGTGATTTTCACAGCACAATGAAGTCTGTGTTTCCATTAACTTATGACACTTGATGAAATCATCCTGGAAGAAGAGAAAGCCCTCAGTCAATAAAAAGCACACAAAGAGAAGCATAAATATAAATATTCCGTTATTACCTTTTGACTTTGGTTCAAGAGTCTCAAAATATAAGCAATGTAAATATCAGATGTTGGTGGAAATAGCTGGTCTAGAGTGCGCCATAATGCAGATATACCAACAATGCTTGGCCTGAATTCCAGCATTTTCTGATCTGTAACATGCAGTCTTGAACATAAGTAAGCAAAATGTTGATCCCTTCCTGGTGAAGAACCAGTCACTGAAATATTGAAATTTGCCTTGCTCTTCTTAATTTTAGTGCTTTGTCCAGCTAGGAGTTTTGATTGATTCTTTAAATCACAAGAGGATACTCTCTTTTGTTCATTTTGGTTATTGAGTAATTACCATTATCATAACTATAATTTGGAGGATAAATTAGATATACAAAAAGCCTCTACAAGCAATATAACTTAGCAAGGCTTAAGATACCCACCAGCTATAAGGATAGATTATGAATTGTATGGCTGCACAAAATCCGAGTAAATATGAATGTTATATCATCATTAAGAACGCAACCACACTACAGGAAGGGAAATCTGTAGGAATTGTAAAATTGTAATCTTATTAATTATCCGCCTGCTCTATCTTATCTGACGAAGTTACATGATATTCTCACATTAATTGCTTCTATATCTACTACCCTACACCCTATTATGAAATCACATCGATTTAATTATTCTCTTTTCATTTTCTCTTCTCCACTTATGCGACATTTTATTTAAAAAGTATCAAGAAGTGTATAAAAATAATGTGACAAACAATTTTTCAAACTAATTAAGGACTTGTTCTTTTAGAAAATATTTTTTATTTTCACTTTTAATTTTAAAAATGGTATACCCTATTTTTATTTTCAAAGGTTTATATAAGGGATAGTGGAAATAATTTTTTATTATTTTCATTATTTTCTATACAAATGCTTGAAAATAAAAATAAAATAAAAATATTGTGATATTTTTCTAATTAAAAATAAAAATAAAAAATATTTTCTCAGATCAAAAGACCACTAAATATCATGATTTGCACACATACCTAAAGTAGCTTGGACAAGGAGCTCAGTGACTCGTGAAATAAGCTTCTCATAAAGATGATTTTCCAAGAAATCAACATCTAGCATTTCTACAAAAGAATAACTTGTCACAGAGTTAAGGCGCCACCCCAGCGCCTTCAATATGATCAGCTCCATTTTCAAAATTACGTTTGATTGGAATGAATAGTCCAAGCCCTCCACCTTCAAGGCAAAGCCATAAGACTTTAATTTTATCAGTATTCAGATAATATTATTAGTAGTTATATATATTACTATATATATAACATAAAATGATCGACGTAATGACAATTAATCACCTGAATTTCATGCAACGAAAGTGATGACATCTCATTGAACTTTATGGCAATTGATAAGCATGCAATAGAAAGCAATTCAAGCATCCAGTATTCCCAATCCTGGTATAGGTAATGCTTATTCTTAACTCATATATTTAGAAATTAACAAATATTGCAAACTGATCAATAGCCAGCAATCCTTACATTGCATTGACAAATGGATACAAAGCGATCAAGATAATTAACAGCAAAGAAGACTGTCCCAAAAGAAAGATTAAAGCGACTTCTACACTGCATGCACATGAAAGAACCTATTAAGTGGAGAAAGTTAAAAGACAAATATTGATGAGTAGTGATGTACTTTGTTCAACGTAAACGGAAAGAGAAAAGTACAAGGTAAGGACATTTTAGTCTGAGAAATCATTTTCATTTCCTATTTACTCAAATGATTAAAAAACATCATCTTATTTCATTTTTAAAGATTTTCGTGAAAACAAAGAGTAATATTAAAATTATTTATAAAAATAAGGAATGAAGATAGAAAATATTTTCACAAAAGAGCAGTTAAGTTCTATTTGTGTTGAATTGAAAATCCAAAAGAAACTGACCTTTATAAACCATTGAATAACTCTACACCTAGGAAAAATCAAATTGTTGGAGTGTAAGTACTTTGTATAGTCAGGTTCGGGCATGCAAGGGACCTCCTTCTCTAGACACACTGTAAAAGCCTCTTTAAACTCTTCATCTTCATAACTCTTGACTGCAACAGGGTCACCAACTTCTTCAAAGGTATTTGCAGACCTTGATAGCCACACCTCATCACATAGCAAATTATCCATATATACACACATAAACCATGAATTGAAAGCTAAAAATTATAATAACGTGAGGCTTTTGGTCTGCACAAATTCCCAAGCAGGTAAATAAAACTAATTACTTTCTAGTAAATTTATGTCATATATGTTCTTTTCTAAAGCAAAACTAAACACACACTAAGTCAATTAAGAAGGCAACTTGTGAAACATAAGGAGGGTTTGTTGTCATTATATATCATTGGAGTCTAACATGAAGGTCCTCTCAATGGCTAGAACTTGGTACTTGGCGACTGAAAGAGAAGTTGTGTGATATATATACTATGAATGGTGGTGGGATAGAAGTTACATTATAATGTTATTATTTATATAAAGATTGGAGAGCATGGTGGGGTAGTTGCGGTAGGTTCCCAGTGGCAAGGAAGTTAAAGAGAGAAAGAGGGAAATAAAAAGAAGAACACGTTCCGTATGAAACGGGGTAAATGCAAGAGTGCGTGAGCGCACGAGGAGGATGTTGTCCTTATGCAAGTGCGGATAAATGTTTGTCCATTTGTCACTCTCATGCCTAGTGTATACGGTAAATAAATTACTCCTAACGTAGCACAAATGAACATAATCTATATATATATTTTTTAATTAAGCAGCATTCTTCACGAAAATCTTAATTTACAATAACGAGTTTTTTATGGGTTAAAATAATCATTTGATTTTTGTAACACTCATTTAGAAATCAGTCCTTATATGGGAAAAAAAAGTTTTTAGTTTTTATATATCCTTATTAAATTCACATTGGTCTATGCTGTCAGCCTGTCACTATGTTTCTTACATTTTTTTTTTTTTGGTATAAACCACGGATATCCTCCACAGAGGCAATCCTACTCGAGCCAGTAGGGCCAACAATCCCGCATTAATTGATCCACAAGCTCGATGGTATGTTTTTTACATTTTAGTACTTAACAAGTTTTGGTTCTTATATATATGATTTATGGATACTAAAAGGGTTTTTTTTTTTTTTTTAAGTTTAGTTACACGAGTGATACTATTTGATGCTATAATTGACTTTTTCTATAAAAGGTTTAAAAATCACTTTTAATCAATTGGAAGAAGGATACATCATACATACACGGGTAAAAAGGAAATTTTCATTTTGCAACTATAACAGAATCAAGAAAAGAAAATTTATATTTTTGCTTGTGTTGCACAAAAATTGTATCATACTTAACAAAAATTTATAGTACATTGGCAGCTTGTAAAAGGCGTGCTGAGTTCCTGCTTTGCTGTGGAAGATATTACGCTGCTTCACATAATAATAGGTTTCTCGATATCCCCAAAATGTGATTCATCAACTTATTGGTTACAAGTTCCTCATTTGCGGCATACTCATCATTATAATATCATGTGAAAAACACTAGTCTAATTATTATTAGCCATAATAAGCCGTTGTTTACAAAATGCATATATTTATAATGGTTGAAATGAAACTCCAAAAAGCCAGTAAGTCATAAAATCAACCCTGAAGTCAGTCATAAGTCATAAGTGGCAACAACATAAAATGGGGGCTTATAGCTATAGTTTGTAATAAAACTGTTCTCCCTGCTTTGGTTCTAACAACAATAAACTTGAATTTTCCACATGTTCCCACTCATATACAATACTGACAGACTTGAGTTCTTGCATAAACTCCCAGAGGTTCTTGATTGACTGTTAACATACTTCAACAAAGTTCAATTAGATGATGGATTTTGACATATTGTACGTCTCACAATCTATTGCAACTCATATGATGAAAAACTGAAACCAGATCTTCCATCATTGGTGGATTTCAACTCAAGCTTCTGGTAAGGGCTGCAAAGGGTCCATGAGTTTCATGTCAAAAGCTTTCTAAAGATATAATAAAAGAAATGAGTGGCAATAAAAAAATGCTAAATGATCTTAAGCACATGCATAAGACTAATAAGTGTGCTGAAGTTCAGGCTGAAAACTGGGACCCCAATAAACCAATTGGAAACAGAAGAGGGGAGCACCTGCTATTGGGGTCATAATAGAATCCACTGATAGAGCCATCGCTGCAAGAGAAACAAATGTAGTAAAATCCGGCTATAGTTAACCCACAGTCAGTTCCAACATTCACAAAGTACTGCTCCTTCCATCTCTGCAACAAAGAATTTAGTGCAATTTGTAAAGGTTCTCATTTCAGATAAATAATTTTTTTCAACATTGTCATTTTCTGTTAGTGAAAATCAATTTACCATGAATATGTAAGGATAGTTGCTCAGGTCCAAAGACTTGCCACCATCAACCTCCACTTGGCCCTAGAAAGTTAAAGTGCATTAGAAACAGTACATGTGATGCATCTAACACGTGACACCAAATCTAAATTGTTACCAATAAGGGAGAAAAAGATGGAAATTTAGACCAGTGCCTTATATCATTGTCTGGACTGAAACAAATAGAACAGGGAAAAAAAAAAGAAAAGGAAACGAACAAACATAAGTTAATCAAAACATAGAGAGTATATATCCACACTAATAGATGGACATCATCAGTATTATTGAAATTAAGCTCCATGCTTGATTTAAGAGTTGATTGCATAGTGACATACGCTGCCTCCCATTTGCCAGTGAAGAAAGTATAATTCTTTGTATCAACAATCTCCCCTTCCCAGAATGTTACTACCTGATATAAATCATCAAAAGATAAAGTGAATGCCATGGTGGTGATTTTCTTTCTTTCTAAAAGCCTCCAAGAATAGACAACCAGATATATAAGGCAAAAACTGAAAAAATTAGTCAATTTATGTAATATACTTGGTCTACGTGACAACACCATTCACGAGTATTTTGAAGAGGGAAAAGTATATATCTACAGTAGTCTTGATTTACAATAGCATCAAAGTTAAATCCTGCTGAACATGTAGTAATCAAACAAAATATGCTATATTATCCCCATAAGGGATAAAAGCATAGAAACTAATTTCTGGTCGCGTCATATTGGTCACTGCCGCAGTATAAAATGAGAAGATTGAATATTAACAAAGCAAACTACTGATTAATAACATAATTACTGTGGAAAAAAGCTGACAAGATCTAGCATACAGTAGGTTACTACAATCTAAAAATTCAAAGGACAGTTAACTACTTTATTATTAACAAAAAACCACTGGATGCCATCAAATGGAAGTTGAACAAAACATCATTTGTGCATTTATATGAACAGTTTGTCAGGTAAATATAAAACAGATACGTTATTCTGATAAAAAAAATGTACTACAGACTAATGCTGTCCTAAATTTACAGATTCAATTTGTGACAAAACAGTAATTAACAGTTTTACACAACAAATAGTTCAAATTAAACTAGAACAAAAATTATAAACATGTATATTTCCTAAAAGGAGAAAAGTGGTCACTTTTCTGTTTCACTTTTAAGAAAGATGAACAATATAGAAATTGCTTACCGGTGTGTCTGCCATAGGAACATTAAGTGCTTCCATGGTGCCACACAAATACCCATGCTCAAGGTCACATCCTTGTATATGGACATTTACTCTCCATGCTTCATCCTTTTGTCCACTTGAAACATTCTGAGTGCCAGAAAAGGCCTGTAAATATAACTACCTTGAGTATATGCTACAACTCTGAACTTATAATAAGATACACTGGCTGAAAGACAAAAGATGTGAAATCTAATTCAGTGGAATGTTGAAGTTGTGTTCTCTATGTTGTAAATATTGTAGATATTTTAGGATATGCAAAAATATCTTAATTGTATCTTGATATTTATTTTTTCGATGTAGTTTCCTTACTTCCCTTTTTAGGCTTAGTTGTGTTCCCTATCAAAGGGAGATTAGAGCATGTATTAAAAACATACTGAATATATCAAAATTCCTTTTCTCTCAACTTGGTATCAGAGCTCCCAATCCTGGGGGCTCTGCTTCTCCTGCTTCGTACCGGCACCGCTGTCTGCTGCCGCTGCCGCCTATGGGACCGGTGGTCGGAGCAGGAGGTGCAACTTCCCTCTGCTGGCCAGACACTAGAAAATCCGCCATGCATTGCTCACACGGTATTGTTCACGCACCACAAGCCATATCTCTGGTCAAAGTGGGACTAAACTCTACTAGTGAGGCTACAATTAAGGCATTTGCCAATGAGAACACAACTAAGGCTAGCTAGGGGTGACCACAATTAAGGTAGCTTTTCAACACACCCCCTCACGCCCAGGGCTACCAGCCTGGAGCGTGGCAATGCAAGAGGCACAACAATGGATCTAGGTTAGGTTTTAATACCATCTTAAAATTTAGGCTTAGGGCCTAACTCAATACCACAAAATCAGCTTGTACGGTGAGAATTGCCTAAGTTTTATAAGCTCTATTTAAGTTATATTTCTAGTCAATGTGGGACTAAAGAATTAGGGTTTAGGGTCTAACTCAACCCCACAAAATTAGCTTGCACAGTGAGGACTGCCCAAGCTTTATAAGCTCTATTTAAGCCATATTTCTAGTTGATATGAGACTAAACTCCACCCTAGAGGCCGCAATTAAGGAGGCAAGCCAGGGATGACCACAATTAAGGCGGCTTTCCAACACTCTGACTATGAAGTATGGGTACAGCAACCAGAAAACTGTACACAACTACACATAGATACAGGCATGCATATAGTATGCCCATATATCTGTACCCAGTATAGCGGGGTTGTTTTCTCTTTCTTTTTTCCTCTCAAGTTCTGGAAACACCTTGGATACCAGCAAAACCTAGCTGGAAGTATTTCGCTCCAAGCCAATACATCTTAGGCTTGAAAATTCACCAAGTCTCTGCTGGACCACAATGCAGAGTTGCAGACCATGAAACTATTCACCAACTCGTCTGTTCCAGTCACAGGCTGTAAATGTTCTTTTGTTGTATATTATCATTTAAAAAGTATTTTATTATATATCTGTAAAAATATTTAAAAAGTATTGAATGTTCTTTTTATTGTTAGGGATTCATTTAAAAAGTATTTAATTATATATCTGTAAAAAGGTTAATGAAGTATAATATCACTGAACATGTTTTCATCTTTTATATATTTTGTGTTCATAAAAATTTGGGTAAGAATATTACTATGAGAATAAAAATTATATAATCTTTTTCATTTATACACACACACACATACAGTCACCCGTCCCCTTACCCTAATTTTAAAAGATTTTTATACTCCACATCTATACCCGTGCTGGTATGGGTACTGTACCTGTATCCATGCAGCCTAGCTCTAGGACACTATTTCTATACATTACCCATTACTGAGACTGGATACTGGCATCTTCTCTATCATCTTCCATTTCCTAGTTCTTATTTCTTAAGAGCATACAGAGAAGAACACCAGAACAAAAATAAAACTTTAGCAGTACTTCTAGATTATGATTTAATCAGTAAGTGTTTAGTGACAATAGCTGTTAACGGACTAATGTAAATAACAAGAAATATCAATACATATTCCAAATTATGAGGGGATGCATGCTTTTTGCAGACAATATAGTTTTGGTCAGAGAATCAAGAGACGAAATATATGAGAAGTTAAAGATGTAGAACATACCTAACCGTAAGTCACTTGGTTTAAGTATCTAGGGTCCATCATTCAGGACAACAAAGAAAAAGTGGGAGATGTAAATGATAGGACTCAAGCAAGAAGGGCGAAACAGGGGAGCACATCTTGTGTTATCTGTAAGAGAAAGGTAGCTGTTTCAAGTCGGGGCAGGGCATAGATTCTGGGTATAACCCAGCTGCAGGTTCAATCCGAACGGAAGATACCCATCCAAACCAAATCAAATTAGTCAAACAGGCTTCTGCTGTGAATTTGAATAGCAGTGTGGGTGGCAGTAGCCAAATAAGGACCCCAATCAGGAACAGAGGCATGAAACATTAGCCATACCAAGTGTATGTTCGCAGAAGGGAAAAGGGATGCTGCTTCCAATGTGGACAGCCATTTAGTTCTCACAATAGATGTCCTGAAAGAAAGCTTCGGCTTCTCCTTTTGAGATAAGGTGATGATGGAATATCAAAAGGGGAAATTGAAGCTGCCAAACTGGTGGAGCCTTTGGTGTCGATAAAACCAGTTTGTGATAAAGCAGTTTCCTCATTTCAGCCTTGAGGACAAGGCCGCTTATGTACCAGAAAGCATCGATAGGACAGTTATGTGATGTGCTGTACTTGTGTGGCAGTTATTGTGTGTTTAGTAACTGAAGGACAGTTACTTGTTGGGTTGAATGACAGTTATATGTGTATTTCTTAAATAGGATGTGTGACAGATTTCTGTGAGATTGTGGAGTTGGTTTGAAGGAGGAGACTCCTTGTTAGGGAAGAGGCCTGTGTTAGCGTTCTGTACTATAGATTCTGGTTTAATTGCAGAATTCTTTTGATAAAACCTTCCAGTTGTGCCCAAACTCTTAAATCTAACAGATGAGAAAGCATTAAATGAGTAGACATACTAGACAAGATAGAATTAAGGAATGCATTAGGCAAAAAATTGGGTAGCACCTATTGTAGAAAAGTTGGTAGAATTTCAACTTAGGTGGTTTGGAAATGCATGAAGAAGACCTAAAGAAGCCCCAATAAGAAGAGTAGATCATATGGAGGGCAAGCTAGTTGCTAGAGGCAGAGGAACCAAGAACAGCTATAGGTGAAACAAATAAGGCTTAGAGGTCAATAATTTGTCTATAGACATCATTTACAAGAAAACATAATGACATCATTTGATCCATTTAGCCAACCCCAACTAGTGGGAAAAGGCTTGGTGGTGGTGGTGGTTGTTGTCGTGTCAATACATATGCGATAGAACATATTAAGTTTGCGGTTATCATAGAAAAGAAATCTGTGGTATGGTTCTAAGACATTATGTACCCTTATGCACTGAGATAACTTGGCATTTCGAATCATGAAACATATACGTAGTACATCACTAATGTAAGACGTAACTCTACCTATGTCATACTTTTCACTTTTTAGCCAAACTTTACAAAGCCAACCCTAAGGCCGGATAAAAGAAGACAGTTGAATAAGGCAGTCAGAAGTCAACAGCCAATATAAAACCTTGGTGAATCCTTTAGGACATATATCATTGACTAGCCAACCCCACTATATGTGATAAAGATTGATTTGCTGTACAAAATATACAATACACATCACATGTTCACAACCTTGTTAATTAACTAATTTTGAGGCTTGAAAGTTGAAGTAGGTTGTTTAATTAATTGCTATTAAACAACATGGAAATGGAATCACTTTAAATGCTGATTTCTTGCTCAGAAATCGACTACACGTCACATACTCTATCTCTTAGGCCTTTAGAAGGTCATAAGGCAGGCAATAGAAGAAAATCCCAGCTCACTAAATGTCAAGTAGCTATACGAAGATCAGAAGATGAAATGAAAATGAGCATTATATGGATATGTAAGGTCATTTCACTCCAATCCACTCTATCATATCCTTTTCTCACCTATCCTCGGTAGGGCTCAGTTTCTTGAAATGAATTATAAGGTCAAGCAAAGAATCATAAACTCACACTACCATGTGGTAGAAGTTACAGTAATTTTCTTTCCCGCCAATAGCTGACATGACTACAAATCAATCTTTCAACAGGTGGAATCATAACATGTATAATCAAACATCTACAATTGCCATTGACATTCAATTCGTGCTCAACCACATTTAGCCAATGAATGACGCATCAGATACCCATATAAATTTCCAATATCAGAGGTCAGTCCTAGTTGCTAATTCCAAACCAATTACCACTTTAATTATCACCCAGATGATTATTTCAAACCAAAATTAAAACCAAAAAAAATACATTTTATCAAGTTGTCTTAAAGAAGTATTACTCCATGTTCCCTTAAACAAAGAAACCCAATTTCCTTAGCAGTTTTATTCTTTTTTCTTCCTTCCCATAATCCTTATTGACAAAGTCTAACAGAACAATATGAGAAACAAAAAACGTAGGAAAGTACCTGCCCAACGCCTAGAAGACTACAAGATTGGAACGAACTCTTTCCCGAATTCGCACCTAACACAAACGATCAAACCAAAACTGAATACGCTAAGGGCTTATCACATCAACAACAAAAACAACAACAATAATAATAATAAAAGAGTTTCTTGCCACAAAAAAGAGGCAAATTCAGATACCAAAAACGATGGAGAAGGGCACAAAAAAGGAGAAATTATAGCATGAGATGAGAAATGATTATTATTATTATTATTACCTGAAACCTGAGAGGTGTGGTGTTCTCCAATACTCTCACAGGCATGTTTCTTAGATTGTGATGTGAAGATGCAGTGACTGCTGAGTGTGCCAATTAGGCACCCACACACGAAAAATCTGAAATGTCTGAAGGGTTTCAACTTCAACGGTGAGCCATGGTACTCTGTTTTATTTTATATTTTATTTTATTTTATTGCCACTGAAGTAAGGTAGCGAAATGGGGTCACAGCAAAAACGTCACGCCACCCCCAGTCACGTTTTAATCTTTTGTTACGAAAAACTAGTAATGCTGTCCGTGTAATGTAATTTGTTACATAAACATTTATAGATTTAAAATGGATTATATTTGTTATGGATTTGGCTCCTTTAAAGTGAAGGAGTATACTTTACAATCATTGGTTAGAAAATCAAAGGTTGAAAATTGTTATAAAATCAAATAAATGTTTAATAAAATCTAAAATTAATTTAATTGTTTTTTTAATTAATAGTTATTATTGGACTTTATCCTCTAAAGTGCATTCCTTCACTTTAGAGGAGTCAAATCCCTATCTTAAACACTCTCTTTTTAACGTTTTCTCTATTATTAGTTAAAATTCATTGAAAATCACAAATTTTGATGAATCTTACTTTTAAATAAGAAAAAGTCATTAAATGAGAAATGAGACCTATTCAAATTTATGATTTTTAATAAATTTCAATTGATATAAAAGAAAATGTATTTAATATTTTATTGTAATGTGACTTGACTTTTATATTACCGTTTGTGGGGCAAAGTATTTGGTCCTAATTTTGTAGCTCATCAAATTTTAATAATATAATTTAACGTATAATTATCTAGATTAAAAATAAATATTTAATATTTATAGTCTATTAACGATTTTGAATTTATTATATATCTCTCTTTCTTGTATTCTATTAGTTAATAGTTACTAACACATAGTCACATACATAATTTAAAAATATTCTAATCAGATATATACATATACCATAGGATTAAAAAATATTATATTTTGAGAATTTCATCCAAAATCATATAGGTTGTGTATTATTTTTTATTTTCTGGTTAAGAGCAACATATGCATTTATACGTATAAGAAAATATTTAACATATTTGAAACCGCAGAGACAATTTTTTTTTTATAAGCAAAGAAAATATTATTATAAGAAAAAATGAGAACCTTCGCATAAGATATGCTAAGGTGTTACAAAGACCGTTAACACCCTATTCTCCAACCCCTTCCAAAAGAGTAATTAAGTTGCCCATACATAATATCCCAAAAATACATTACAAACCACCGAATGGACAAAAGAATAAAAAAATAAAGAATGGCCCCCCACCCTATAAAGCTAACCGTAGAATGGACACTGCCAACCCACCAAAAGGGAATTGCGTATAAAAAGAAGTAGGGAATTCCAACTCAATATACCAAACACGGATGAGTAAACACAGATGAAACATATTGGGTTGAATTCTCTACAATAAGGCACACTTGAGCAATCTATCTTATTAATAAAAGTAGCACCCACCAAAAAAGACTAATGCATCCAAGGAGACACCAAGACAACGTCACATTTGTTTCTCGATATGTGAAAAACTGCATCACCATCTTAACACACAGGACGAAAGAGGACAACAGTGTAGCACAAAGCAACTAACCAGTCCAAGGCCTCCACAACAAAAAATAGCTGTTATATGAAAGAACTGTGAAAATCGCTCCAAACCTGCTGAGACAGAACAAACAAAATTCATAATTCCTATATCCCCTGCCAACAGTGCGTGCTTTAATCTGACTGCAACACCTGTGAATTAACAATACCATTATACCAGTGACAAAAATTTAATCTAAGTAACATCCCCCCAGTGAAATAATGCTTTCTATCCCTCCAATATCAGTATACCAAAACCGTGCATCCCACACATTCCCCTATATCTGAAAATCAAGCAATTAAGAGGAGATAATCAAGTAGAGTTTAGTTAATAGTAATACAATTATGAAAATCAAGCAAACAAATAGAACGAAAAAGTTATTTTAACCAATAATGTTCAATAAAATGAAGAAATCTTCTCTCAGTTACTTTAAGGCTACTTCTCCCAGACTTGCATGCAAAGAGATTAGATAGCCTTGCTACATTATTAGTTTTTCTCTTT
Organism: Spatholobus suberectus; assembly: GCA_004329165.1. NCBI lineage: Eukaryota > Viridiplantae > Streptophyta > Magnoliopsida > Fabales > Fabaceae > Spatholobus > Spatholobus suberectus. Next base: position 50,538,128 of record CM014732.1, read on the forward strand.
CCTTCATTTTTTCCATTTCTGTTTTGGGTGCTTTTAAAGGATTGTCTTGGGCCCAATAAGAAGAGAGGAAGAAACATAAAAGTATTCAGAGTAAGTAGAAACTTACTCTAGTTATTTGAGGTAACAAATTAAGGGATTATTGCCCATCAAGAATGCGAAAGGAAAATAACACCAATAAGAGAGGAAAAAACATATGTAAGATGTATAATAACATGTATATTATGATGAGGAAATAAGATTTAAGACCTTATTCTATATATACGTGACAGCTATGGTGTTTTAGAAGGTATATAGATAATAATAATAGCACTTAACAGAAAATGAAAAACGTAAAAAATCTGTAAAATGATGAATGACACTTTGTTTACCACGTGAAAAATTAAATAAAAGGAGATAAATTGTGCATTTGGAATATTGTTAAAAAAAAATTAATATTTTTAAAAAATATATAATTTTAAAAAATGATCTTTAATAAATATATGTAAATTAATAATTTCAATACAGAATAGATATAAGGTTGTGAATAAGAGCATGAAATCTGAGGATAAAGAAAGCTTTACTTTATGCACTATAAATCTAAATTTAAATCGTGTTTTAATTAGGGTCCTCTTGGATTGCTTGCATTGTTTAGATAGTAGTGTAGCATATCTCAAACCGACTTACAGACGCCCATGATCAACTTGATACCCGATATAATTTTAAGCAACTCTTCCTTGGGATAGAGAGTAATCGATCACTTCATCTTTCATTCAGAAGCTTATAACTGCATTAAAAATGCTTACAAATGGTATCAATCATGATATTTTTATATAGAAAGGGAATAGACATATTCTTTAATTTTTCACGTGGTAAACAAAGTGTCATTCATCATTTTACAGATTTTTCATGTTTTTCATTTTAAGACCTTATTCCAGTAACTTAGCAGCAGGGATTGATGAAAATGATGATTCCTACAATCACCATTCCTGTAACCACACCAAAGAGTTCATAAAACTTGTCTTTGGCCACATTGGTGTCATTCAAATCATCATTAAAGCTGAAGGTGGAAACTTCCTGCAACTCCTGCAAATAATAAAATAAATAAGGGGACATATTATGCATAGAAGGGTAAACTCATTTGTTGATATGCATGAAAACGGAGTACAGTAAAAAGAGCTCTAACCCAATAATAGGCTTCTCAAAAAATCTTCTTATCTAGAGGTAACAATCCAATATTTTTACTAGATATCAATTCTAATATAAAAGACTAACCATCGTGCATATGGCAACATGAATATGTTCATTAACTGATCTCAATCACATTCTGAATCAATTATAGAAATAATAAAAAGTAAAATTTAATTATAGATAAACTGCACGTGTATCCTTTTACCCTTCCTTACCTTCGCCCACTCTTAAAGATTTTCAATTCACAATCTTATTGTTTTTGTTAAGTCTTATACATCATCACCAAGTGGTTTTAAATCTCAATCTCTTTTAAATTTTATGAAAAAAACTCACCTAACACTTAATTTCACTTTGTTAGTTTTATATAAAAAAATTACTAATAATTAGAATTATTATTTTTTATTATTATTAATTATTATTATTTGTTTAATGGTGACTTTTTGATAATTATAAATATTTATTGTTTACACGTAACCTTACATTGTACATATTTTTATTACCCTTTTTTTAAGTTATATTCTTCAGAAAGTTAAGTTCTTTAATAAGTTATATTCCTAGGAAAAGAAACGTAACTAAGCCTTATGAAAATTAAATCTTATGGAAGGATTTTATTAAGCTCAAGCCGTAGCCACCAGCTGAAGAATTTTAAATTGAATTCGGTGCAACTCAAATCGGTCCTTATAACACAGGCCCAGTGCTTCGAGAAAAAATAATATATATATATACACTCTTTGTTGGTCCACGTTGGTCTTTGTAACATCCTGAGTATTAACTATAGGAAGAGAAACCAGCTAAGTTCCTTGTGTCCTAGTAAGAAAGATGTACTTGTTTGCCGCTAGAACTTGTATCGTTACAAGCTCTTGTAGATGCATGCATATATATATATATATTTGGCTTACACGTCTTCATAATATTATTAAGACATTTTTCTGAAAAGTATTAAATGGGTTTATAAATTACTATGTTTTCTAGTATATATATATATATATATATATATATATATATATTACGATATTTAAGTTGCTAAAGCTTAGTTGGCTAAATAGAGGATGTTTTCCTTGTGTTTTAAAAAAGGAACGATACTCCATTTATGGATGCTTTTATCTTATTAGCTTATGCTTGATAAGTACAACTTTTGAAATGTAAATTATCCTTATGCGAGCATTTTATTAAGCTAAATATATTCCTGTAGTAAGCTATAGTTATCATAGCAACTATTTTATTGGCATATGAATTATGAAAATATATTTCTCCTATATTTATATATGCTTATTATTTGGAGTTTTAAACCAAGAAAATTATTTTGGGAAGTATATCTCCAAGTTAAAATAATCCTTTCAAGCTATACATTGTTTTAGCAACTTATTTTATGAAAAAAGCGGACGACTATGAAGGCTGCTAGGGTTTTGGAGAGCCTGCGGAGGAGCAAGATCAACTTGAACGAAGTACGAAGAAGACGAAGAGTTATGCTGGGGTTCCGACTGGAAAGGGTGGACTCTTGGGTGACCAGGCTACGTGTCCCGTAGAGGATGTCACGATGGGGGAGGTAGCCGTGGTGCGACAGCCAAGTGGAGCATTAGTGGAAACAACCACAGGGTTTGGGCATTCAACGCCAAGTCATATCATACAAACATGTTTGCGCTGGTGTTAATGGTGGTGATCAATACTTTTCTGATGATGAGGTCGACTAGCTAGGTACATGAATATCGGAGAGAAAGCTCAACAGGTGTTGGCGATTCAGGAGTATGCTGAATCTGTTAATCCTTTATGCATGCCCGAGGATTACTATTCCTGTAGATGATCTAAAACGCGTTCGGTAGAAATGGAGACAAGCTCTGATTATTAAGCTGATAGGGAAGAAGGTTAGCTTGCGGTTCTTAAAGAATCGTTTAGCTAACTTATGGAAGCCCACGGGAGACATGGAGTTTTATTGATTTGGAGAATGATTACTATATTGTGCGTTTTGTCGATACCAGTGATATTGCAAAAGTTGTTTTCGGCGGGCCCTGGATGGTTCTCGACCTTTATCTAGTTATTTAGAGCTGGCGACCTGATTTCCAAACTGTAGTGGATGAATTCAAACGAGTGGCTGTTTGGGTAAGGGTTCCTGGTCTGCCCATAGAGTATTATGATAAGCATATCCTCTGGGCTATTGGGAATGGCTTGGGTCGCACGTTAAGGGTGGATACCAACACGCTGAGTAAACAGGAAAGTGAAATGGTGGAGGATTATCGCACTGAGCGTGCTTGTTTTGCACACATCAGTGTTGAGATTGATTTATGCAAAACGTTAATTTCAAAGTTTGAGCTGAATGACATAGCATACGGAGTGGAGAATGAAGGTTTGCACCGCATCCGGTTCAGTTGCGGCAAGTACGGGCATCAGAAGGAGGAGTGCACGGTGATCTTGGAGATGGTGTCGCCACAGGCAGAGGCTATAGCGGTTGGGGAGGAAGGTGCTGTTATATATTTTGAGTGAATATTTTAAAAAGTTAAAATTACTATATAATTAAATTTAAAAAATTATATTAAATTAATTTAGTATCTTATCAAAATAGATATTTTATTTTATATTGATTTTGTTGACTTAATATTTTAAACTGAATCTAACCTTATTTTTTGATTTGGTTTTAGGTAATTTAAAGTTTTCTTTATAAATATTCATATTTTAAAAAGTTTGGTGATAGAGTTTTCTCTTTCACATCCTCACTTGTTTTTCTCTTCTGTAACTATTTGGGTTACTCTAAGAAGCTTTGCTAGTTCTGTTACCTCAATCAGTTTTTGAAAATGATTGGAATGAGCTTGTTATGTTTTGGGAGACTTGCGCATCATGCGAACAAGTCTTTGGAGACAGTGTGAAATCACACGTCTCAAGCTTAATTTTGTTCGTGACCATTTTTATTCGTGGGTTCGTGATTAATTGTGATTTGTGATCAATCTAAATCATGAGTTCGAGTTGATACAAAGATCGTGATTATGGACAGCTACGACAACAATCTCAAAGACTTATCCGCGTGATATTTTATTTTCGCTGTCCATTACAATCTGTGCTAAATGGTTGTTCTGTATTCTGTCATTTTCCCAAATTTTTGAGACCCAAAACTGAAGAAAGAGGCTGCGTCACAATGAGATCCACGTTTCCCCCACATTTCCAGAACTTTTCAACCACTAGATGGCCCTACAGTGGTAGCACGACGTAAAGTTTTTGATTGCTAGCCCCGCAATATTTTTGTTGCCTACTCATTCCAAACTCACGGTATAATTTTTTTTTGAAGAAAAACCAGGTACGTTCTTCATTTTAGAATCAATTCAATATTTTTAAATAATAATTTTGGTTAAAAGAGAATCTTCAAAAGAAAATGAAAAGTACCTTCATCATATGGTGTTGCTGTTCGTGTTAATTTGTTACGTGTCTCTAACTAAATGTTGAGTGCGTTTTATAAATTACTAATAATAAAAAAAAAAATCTGGATTTCAAATACCATGATGCCATTGAATTTTGTGGTTTTGAGCTCCCTCCATCTAGTGTATTTCTCTTGAGAGTTCTCGTGATTAATAAGGAACAAGCAATTATACGTGGGACAGTAGCAATGTGGCTGCTTTTGATTGAATTGTGAGTGGGTAAATTCTCTTTTGATGTATGTTTATTACATTATCTGTTGCTCTGGATTATGTAACCTGTGATTTGCATTAGGAAGGAAAGCTAACCTTGCAATGATGTGCTTCTTTGTCCGTGATTTCTTCTTTGTGCGTATATCTTATTTCATTCTCGTAAATCAAAATACAATCAATCAAACAGACTCTGTTTTTTTACACACTGTTGGTTTGGGTTTATTTCATATTTCCTTTTCGAGAGGCTTGCATAATACATTTAAATGTAGTCTAAGTTGCAATAGCTTATGGGAGCTTTTGTTAAAGCTATTCTAAGGCTAATTAGTTGTGATTCCATGTTGTTAATTTCGTACCAGTACTGAATTTAGTTGTAGTTTTTGGCATTGAAGAATAGTTGGAGTTTTTGGTTGTGACCATGGAAGCTAGATTTGGAGTTACAATATTGTACATAACATGTTTGATGAATCTCTCGAGTGAGATTCAAGATGTGTGTCTTGTTGAAACTCACATGGAAACTCTCATGTTATTGTAAACGGAAATCATGCACATGCACATGGAGATGTGAAGAGTGTGAATGTGAAATACTTGCTATAGTACCGTGTTGTTGCTCAAGTGTTGGGGCTAAGGATTGTGGTGCATTTGGTGGTGATTGGTTGTTAATGGGAGCTTTGGAGAACCGTGCAGATTTAGGCCTCTCATGGTTGCGCTATTCTTCCATCAACTCTTGAAGGAATGAGCAATCTCTAGTGGAAAAAAAAAAAAAAAAAACTTACTAATACAAGATACTTGTGCAGGTATGCCTTCTCTTCAATTTTTTCTGTATTGTGGCGATTGTTGGGAGGTTGGCATATTAATGGCTTGCCCCGAGAAGTTATTTATATATATATATATATATTTTGAGTTGAAAAGTTGAGTAGAACTGTTTTTTTGTTTTGACATTGAGAGCACTGGTCCCTATTTATTCATAAGACTCATCATTGGACAATTTATTTATTTTTTGAAGTTTCTGACTTGTGATTTGGAGATATTGGTTCCAAAATTCCCTCACAGTCTGTCACAATGTACTTAACTTGGTGACTAGAATATAATTTATTTTCATTTGTTTTGGAGCAATTCTTATTAGATATAGGTTTGAGTAGAATGCTTTGTAGAGTTATTTTTCATATTATTTTATTTTTGTTTTTGTGGTATTTAATATTGTGAGAGAAGCTATTGAAATTATGAGTGAAATTTTGGTGCGTATTTTGTTAATTTAAATAAGTGATTTAATTATTTAGAGTTTTTAATTATTTTAGTTTAATTTTGTATTCTTTCTTGGCTTCTTAAGAGAGTAATTTCTAGTGCTTATCATGAGACAATGCCTCCTTGGGTTTTTGAGATGTGAGTTTTCTAAACATAGCTTTTGAAAGCAATTGCTTTTTAGGCAGTAAGATACCAAGGACCTTGTGGTTTGTTAGCAATATTTCAAGCATTTTTTACTTGGTTAAAGTGTTAAAAATGTTGTTCTCTATATTATAAAACTTTGCATAACATGAGCTGCTTGAGAGATACCATAAATCATGGTATTCAACATTGTGGTTTTTCTTCTGTATTAGAAAATATAGTGATGTTAATTAGATTTTTGGTCCAAATGAGATAATCCACTAATGATTATGTCACTACCCTTGGTTATGATGCAGTTTCTTAGAGATCAGCCAAACATAATTATTGAGTAAGAGTTTATTGCTTTAGAGATGGTTGATTATGAGGCTTAGTGGTTGAAAAACCTCTTAACAAATATTCCTTTGGGAATATAAAATTGAGAAATAATGTGATAAAGCAATTGCTTACAAGATGGAAATTTGTTGATTATGTGAAGTCAATAATGGATTAGGCCGATCCTCTGACTTAAACCTCTAAGGGAGATATTATTATATGAAACATCAAGGGGAATGGGATTTAAGCCACTTGAAAACAAACAATGATGGTAACCTAACCTTTGTGATTGGAGATCCCATGAAGAAGGTTCAATGGGAAGAACAAGTCGTTTGTTAGTTCTGCTAGCACTAAAATCAATTTAATTGATTTCAATTTTAGTCCCTTCCTATGGTGTGAGAAAGTGCTAAACACTGCATTAATGAGAGGTTAAGCTTTATGGTAAAGCTTTATGTGGTTAAGAAAGTTTTACAGCTTATAAAGCTTTTAAATGATTTTCATATCCCTTATGTGTGGTGTATGATTTGCAACATACACTTGATGAAATCACCTATATGAGTGTCAAGTGAGGCCGCTTGTATGGAATCCTGGCAAGATCTCTAGAGCACTCATGAATACCAAGCGCGCACATGGCCTAGTGGCGCAAAACAACGTTAACAGCAAGAATTGTGGAGGTGTAATGTGGTTGGTAGACCGCTAACAAACATCAAGTGTTTTGGGTTCAATAGCTTGCTACACCAACTATGCTGTGTGTTAAGTCTTACTAGTCTAAGTCTAGTTCAATAGCTTGCTACACTAGGTCCGATGCGTTACATCCTATATGAGAACCTAGGAATTTCTTATCTTTTCACAATTTCTTTAACCTTTTGAAATATGCAGAGGATTATAGTATATTTTGAGTGAGTATTTCAAAAAGTTATAATTTCTATTTAATTAAATTTAGAAAATTATTTTAAATTAATTTAGTGACTTATCAAAATAGATATTTTACTATATATTGGTCTTGTTGACTCGGTCTTTTAGATTGAGTCTAACCTTATCTTTTGACTTGGTCTTAGGTAGTTTTAGAAACTCTCTTTTTTCTTTATAAATATCCATATTTCAGAAGGTTTGGTGATAGAGTTTTCTCTATCACATCCTTACTGTTTTCTTTCTTCTATGATTATTTGGGTCACTCTAAGAAAGCTTGTTAGTTCTGTTGCCTCAACCATTTTTTGGGAATGGTTGGGATGAGCCTGTTATATCTTAGGAGACTTGCACATCATGCGGATAAGTATTTGGGGACAGTGTGAGATCACACGTCTTAAGCTTAATTTTGTTCGTGACCATTTATGTTCGTGGGTTTGTGATTAATCATGGTTCGTTATCAATCCAAATCATGAGTTCAAGTTGATACAAAGATCGTGATTATGGACAACTACGACAACAGCTGCTAAAACTCCAGAACCAGCCTAACCCACTTTCAATAAGTTTGGGCCCTGAATGTTAGTTATGCGAGATTCTTGTCAAAAGAAAGTAGTTGCGTGAAAAGTAGGGTAGCAATATAAAGGAAAATCACCTATGATTGCATTGAATAAGGTATCTATAAGTCATGGGGTCAGTTTGAGGTGTTACAAGATTTGGAGGTTAATGAGGTAAATGAATCTCCGCTAACGATTAAAGGGAGCATTGATCAAGGGATTCAGGTAGATATAGGAGCTAGCAATGAGAGGAATGTTGTGATTGTTTCGAACAATGGGGAGCTTGCTTCCTCAGTTTGACACGCTAAGCAATTGGCACATAACTATGGCCCATCTTTCCAAGGACTGAATTTGGGGCACAGGCCCAGCGCTAATTGGCCCACAAGACTATGGGATTAAGACTTCAAAAAAATAGGCCTGCTATAGAAGGAAAGAATATGCATGCAAAAGAAGTCATTCCGATACGGAACTCGGGTCTAAGTAGGAGTGGGGTTAGACCTAAGATGCTATCCACACAACCTAATATGGCTATTGACTCGTAAGCACCACATCACAATAAGGATGCGCACATCCTTGAGAGGATGTGGATGTTAGAGAAGGAGTATGGCTTGCTCCATACAACATGGCATGGATGGGGTAGAAGCCTAAGGTTATATTTGGATGAGGAATTTTAAAATTTTAAAGAATTTGAAATATTTGAAATTTGAATTGCTTTAACTTAAATTTCCTTCATTTATTAAATACTCTGTTTGAATAAATTAATTCAAATTTTTTAAATTTCAAATCCTAAGTTTGAATATGACATTTTAATTTCCACCATATACGAAATTTAATTTTTAAATATATATTTAAAAATTGAAATTTTAATATTAAACTTTTTCGAAAATAAACATTAGTCAATTTTTAAATATTTAATAATTCACAAATAATTTTACTATTAAATAATATTTAATAATTCAAAAATATAAATATTGATACTTTTTAAGTCAATATTGATAAAGAGAAAAGAAAGGAGAAAGAGGAAAAGAAGAGAGAGATGGGAGAGAAAGGAGAGGAAGTCGAGATAGAAGGGAGAGAGAAAAAGGATAGGAGAGAAGAAAAAGAATGAACAGAGGGAGATGAGAGAGAGAAGGGAGAGAGGCCATAAAGAAATAGAAAACAAAAAAATAGAGGGAAATGAGTGAGAAAGAAAGAGAGAGAAAAGAGAGAGCAGAGAGAAAGAAGAAAGAAAGAGGAGAGAGATGAAGAGAGAAGAGAGAAAGTAGACATGGAAGTGAGAGGAAGTGAGTATGAAAATTTTCAAATTCTTACTTTTTTGGTTGAATTTGAAATTACTAGAATTTTAGGTAATCAAAATACCTTCATAAATTACTAGAATTTCAATTTCTTACTAAATTCCCTATCCAAACAACATATTTCACCCCAAAGTATTTTAAATTTCCTATAAAATTGAATTACCTTCTTAAAACTCCTCATCCAAACACAAGGTAAGGAGCCACCGAATTTCAATAATCATTTCCCTGGTGGGGGAAAAGTCATTGAGGCCTAGGTTGAAGGCTTGGTGAAGTAGGGTATTACTTTAGGTTTGGCAGGAGGTCATCTTTCCCCAAATCCCTAACCTCTCTATTTATTATGAATTTGTTGTCTTGGAATTGCAAGGGTGCGAGGGCTAAGTGTTTTTCATCCTTGATTCGAGATATAAAGGAGTTTGGTGTGACTTTTCTATGTCTTCTTGAGACTTAAATTAGTAGCAAGAGTGCTGGGAAAATTGTTTGCAAGTTTCAATTTCAAGATTATGCTTTTCAAGAGGCCTCAGGGTGGTTTGGTGGCATTTGGTGTGTTTGGGAGGAAGGATGGTCTATAGAGGTTCTCCATCAATTTGCACAGTACATTCATATAAAGGTTGATTGCAATCGACAGGCACACTTTCTTCTCACTACTGTTTATGTGAGTCCTAGGGTGGCGAAACAAAAAGGTCTATGGTATGATTTAAGGAGCATCACACAAGATTGTGATGAACCCTGGTGTGTTATAAGGGATTTTATTTCCCTTCTTCAAGAATATGAATGTCATGGGAGTTCAACCCAAATTAACCAGTATAGCTTGTCTAATTTTCAAGCTTGTGTGTCGGATTGTCATCTCATTGATGCTGGGTTCCGGGGGAACCTTTTACTTGGCAGTGTAGTAGTGTTAAGAAGCACATTAACAGTCTTCTTGTTAGTATGGATTGGCGAATTCTTTTTTTGAATGCCACCTTGTTGCACTTGCCTTTCTATAACTCTAATCATTGTCTGATCCTGCTTCTTTTCTCTAGAGATAAGCCCTTGATCAGAGGTAGACGCCTTTTTAGATTTTTGGCTTCCCAAATCAGACATGAGGACTTTAGACAGTGTTTAATAGACTCTTGGGATTCTGAGGATGATTGGGTGCCTCGGCTACATGCTCTGCAGGAGAGTATAAAATAGTGGAATAGAGAAGGTTTTAGGTTCATCCTATGTTAGAAGAGGAAATTAATTTGGTAACTCAATGGGATAGCTTTAGCCTTTTCTAGAGGATTGAATCGGTATCTTGAGATGTTACGGGAGCAACTTTGGGAGCTTATGAGTTGATTTTGTGTAAAGAAGAGATCCTGTGGTACCAAAAGTCTAAGTACAAGTGGATGGCATTCGTGGACAAAAATTCCTGCTACTTTCATAGTGTAGCAACTATAAGGAAATGTAGGGACACTTATAACACTTTCCAAGATGAGTAGGGTAATTGGGTTACAGATACAAAGGTCTTATAATATTTAGCTACTAATTTTTATATTGATTTGTTTAAGCAAGATTCTTTGGTGGACTCTTTTTGTTTGCCTGGTTGCTTTCCTTCTCTTAATGCAGGTAAGTATTAGATGCTTGTGTGCTATGTTACAAATGAGGAGATATACAATACCATTTTGAGCATGGGAGGCTATAAGGCTTTGGGATTGGATGGGTTTCAAGTTGTGTTTTACCAGACGCAATGGGATATTGTTGGGGCAAAATTTTGTGAGATGATTTATGAGACTTTTACGTATCTGAAAAAGATTTCTAGGTTGAATGACACCCTTATAACCGTTATTCTCAAGGTGGAGCATGTTAGCAAGATGAAGGACTTTCCTATTAGCTTGTGTAACGTATCATACAAGGCAATTACCAAAATTCTGGCTTGGCGGCTTAGAGGAGTTATAGACAAACTTGTTGGGCCTTGGCAATACAGCTTTGTTCCTGGTAGGCAAAGGAGAGATAATGCAACTATTTCCCAAGAGGTGGTCCACACAATGAGATGGAAAAAGAGAAAACAAGCTGGATGGTAATAAAGATTGATCTGGAGAAAGCTTACGGCTGGCTAAGTTGGACTTTCATTAATGATTCCCTTATTGATGCAAGGCTCCCTTAGAAAATGATATCTTTAATCTGGCATTGCATTTCTACTCCAGTGATGAGAGTGTGATAGAATGGTGAAGCTTTGGAGGGTTTTCAACCTCAACGAAGGGTTCACCAAGGGGACCCCATATCCCCATACTTATTTGTGTTGTGTGTGGAATGTCTATCTCACCTTATTAATGTGGTAGTTAATCATAGGTTCTGGAAGCCTATCTAACTGGGTAAAGGTGGCCCTTATCTCTCTTACCTTTTATTTGTTGATGATATTCTTCTTTTTGCAGAGACGAATCTTCAATAGGTGGAAGCAATTAAAGCTTGCCTTCATATCTTTTGCAATAAATCAGGATAAAAGGTTAATTGCAATAAGACGAGTATTCTTTTCGAAGAATGTTAATTAGAATGTGAGGTCTCAGCTAGCAGATACCTTGAGTTTTCATATGACATCGGACCTTGGGAAGTATTTGGGTATTCCATTGTTCAACAAAAGATTGGATAGGTTTATGTTTACTAATATCCTTTACAAAGCATCTAAACGATTGGGTAGTTGGAAAAGGAATTAGTTGTCTATAGGAGGAGGCTCACGCTTATAAAGTTAGTTCTCCAATCTCTTCTAACTTATGTAATGCAATTTGTTTGGTTGCCCAAGAGTGTTTATGATGATTTGGATAGGATGTGTCGAAATTTCATTTGGGGAAATTCCAAATCTCAAAAGCAAATTCATTTAGCATCTTAGGGGGAAGTTTGTAAGCTGAAAAAGGCTGGGGGTTTAGGTGTGCGAAATTATAGAGCCATGAATGAGGCTCTCCTTATGAAGGCAGCTTGGGAGCTTTGTACAAACATGGATGTTGTTTGGGTCAAGGTGGTGTGCTCGAAGTATAGATGTGGTGGCACTACTGTCCTACATTTTGTGGAGCCAAATAGGGCTTTTGACTTTTGGCAAAGAGTTTGTAGGAGTTGGGAGCACCTACGAGATAATTTATTTCAGCATGTTGGGAATCGGCAAGCTATTTGGTTCTGGAAAGATTTCTGTTGCCTCATATGGGAAAGTTGATGAATTTGGTTGAGTCATGTTGGAAGCATTGATTTTTAAGCAAAAATTTCTACCTTCGTTTTGTAGGATGACTGTTAGAGAATAGACCGAATCTGACAATATCTCTTTGATGATGTTTGCTCATATATTTTGTGCTGCTACCCTTCTCTGAACCTGAATAGTGTGGATAGTATGACATGGGGTGTAACCTCAGACGACTAATTTTTGGTGGTTTCTGCCTATAGGTGCATTTAGGAGCAGCAGTCCTTTTCTAACTAATGTATTTTTTGTCTCATTTGGGCCTAGAAAGGGCCAAAGTGAATCAAACTTCTCCTTTGGAAGATTTCTTGCCAAAATCTCATGACAAATGCACTCTAATTCAGAAGACATATAGGTTAATCCCCATGTTTTCCCAGGTGTCCCCTTAATGAGTTGCTTCTACAAGCTTTTTGGGATTATGGAGTGGCTCAAGAAGTTTGGATTAGCCTAAGGTACAACAGTCCTCTCAATTTTTATTCAAATGTGAATATTATTGACTAGCTCATGTGTAATTTAAAACAGCGTAGTCAGGATGGCAGGGATTGTATTCTGTTTGGGCGTACACTAGACCAGCTTTAGAAGGCTTGTAACAAGTGGGTTTTCTCAAATACCCCAAGCCTTCCAATAGGAATTGTTGAAGCAGTCATGGTTCTAAATTGTTGTTGCGGTCGCAATTATGGTTGCAGTTGCAGGCATTGCCATTACAGACATTACGGCTGCTACAATGCGAATTGCGGCCGTTGCGGCTTGAAATTATTATGTATTTGCACTTCACCTTTCCCCTTGCCCCCCCTCCCCCCCCCACCTTACCTTTCCCCTACTGGCCTACCTTTACCATCTCACCATTTTTCCTTGCCTTAAATACGTCACGCAGCCTACCAGCACCTAAACTAACCACCATCAAATGCCTCTCTCTCTTCCCCAACATTCCACACAACCACACCCGTTAAAATAGCATATTAAAGTTTGAATCTTTGTTTATTTTTTCACAGAAAAATGAAACAGGATGGTATTGCAGCTCTGTTGCAGTTCCATTGCAGCCCAGTTGCGAATGCGTTGCAGTTGCATTATGAAAATTTCTGTGATTTTATTTCACACCACAATTGCGGGCCGTTGCGATTACGAGTAGTGCTGTAACTGCAATATTGTGGTCGCAACACATGTTGCGGTCCACAATTTAGAATTGTGGTAGCAGTAAAGCAAAACCTAGTGTATGTTGCTAGCGCTTTGGCTTTGCAAAAGTCCATGCGCTTTCAGCAAGGTTAGGTTAATTCGAAGGTTGTCTTCTCTTGGACTCCTCCTTGTCTTGGTTGGGTCAAGCCAAATTGCAATGGTGCTATTGGCAAAGTGCATCGCGATGTTGGTTGTGGTGCTATTCTTCACAATGAGGATGGTTGCTTTATTGGTGCAATTGTTGTCCCCTTAGGGACATGTATAGTGTTGCAAGTGAAGTTCTTTGCAATTATCCATAGGCTCCATTTTGCCATCTCTAAAGGTTTCGAAGGAATACATGTTGAATCTGACTCCCTAACAGCTATTAACCTCCTTTCCTTCACCCCACCCTTGCGTCATCCAATTTTTGTCCTGATCTTATAGGTTCATAATTTGCTATGACAACATACTCAAGTCAAATGGTCCTATACCCTGTTGGAACCAAAGACGTAGAAGCGTCTAAACCCTCAATGTTTTGAAGATAACAAAGCTTATTAATGTTTATATTTATGTGTATAAACTAACCCCATCATAGCGAAAGACGAAGACCCGCCAAGAAGGACCATCCAGTTTATGCATCAAAGACCGTCTAGTGAACACATTGTTGACCGTCCAGTAGACGCGAGTAAAGACCGTCTATTAGACGCGTTTAAAGACCTCTTAGAAGAACAAACTGGAGGCAATCGTCCAAATCCCGAGGATCATATTTCAAACGATCCGTTTTTCTTTTGGAAAAACAATCATAGCTATCCACCTCAAAATCCACACAGTACCTCTTCAATGAACCAACGTTCAAAACGGTTTGAAACGTCAACTTATCAAGCCGACAAGACAGATGAAGAAAGTACAAAGAACAGACTGTCAGCGCAACCCTGAAACTTCTATTGTAGTGCAAGTTTTCAACTGCCACGTCTGACTTTTCTGAAAAGATAGTCTGCACGCGCCTCATTGCGTGAGGAGTCAAGTTATCTGTAACGGATCTCTTTCTTGAAGACCGTATATATACGAACATCAACAGAAGGCAAAAATTAGAGACAACTGAGATAGGTGGATCCTTGTTCACAAACAACAACATATACCTTCTTCTGTGATATTTTGTCAAAAGCGTCTAGTGGACGAATAGTCTTTTTGTTTGTAATAATTTTCAAAGTGATCCTGAGTCTAAGTTTTAAAATCCTCACTACGTGAGTAGATCTTTCCTCAAATTTTTTAGCGTTGTGAAAGCCTGGAGAGACTTAGTGTAAAAAGAATACTTGGGTTAAGCAATCTAGGTAGATTGCGTTGTAAAGCCTGAAAAGGCCACGAACAATACTTGTAACCAAAGATTGGTTAGTAGAAATCTTCTGAGTGAAGGGACTGGACGTAGCTCAGTTTGAGTGAACCAGTATAAAAGCTTTTGTGTTTCTTCTCTCTTTACTCCTTTTGTATTTAAAAGCACTCTCGTTGATCTGTTTTATTTAAGGATTTTAAAGACACACAATTCAACCCCCCCTTCTTGTGCGCCCTTTTCACCTTCAATTGGTATCAGAGCTCGGCCTCTTGGGTTGAGCATCTAACACTGCAGAGGTAAAAACGATCCTGATCTCCCATGGAAAACGAAGGACAAGCCATTAACAGACCGCCTCTTTTCAAAGGTCAGAACTACGACTACTAGAAGCAAAGAATGATAGCATTCTTTGATGCATGTCACATAGACATGTGGGACGTAGTAGAACTGGCGACTATCTGCCCCTTGACCATGATGGAATAGAACTTCCAAGAAGTCAATGGACAGAATCTCACAAACAGAGGTATCTTCTAAACTCAAAGGCTAGAAACGCTATGATGTGTGCCTTATCTGAATCTGAATATGAAAAGGTACACAGTCTAAAAAGTGCCAAGAAAATGTGGGATACCCTGTCTCTTGCTTACGAGGGCACCTCATATGTAAAGAGGTCAAAATTGAGCTTACTCGTAAGACAATACGAACTCTTTACTATGGAGGAAAATGAAACTATCGAACTTATGTTTGGTAGATTTCAAACCATAACAAACAACCTGAGGTCCTTAGGCAAAACATATGATAATTATGATCATATTGACAAAATTTTGAGAAGTTTTCCTAGGCAATAGAGACCACAGGTTACAGCCTTAAGAGCTTCCAAAGATCTAACAACACTCTCAATAGAAGAGTTACTAGGAACTCTTAAAGTACACGAACTGGAGCTGAAGCAAGACGAAGGACAGAAGAAGAAGTCCATCGCTCTAAGCGTCCAGCGACCATCCAAAGGATCAGCGTCCAAGGCGCTAAACGTAGAAGAATCCTCTGAGGAAGAATTTGAGAAGGACGACTCTGATGAGGATGAGATATCCTTCATCTCAAGAAAAATTCAGGCTATGTGGAGGAAGAAAGGAGGGTCAAGAGCCCAAAATTTCACTAAGAAATTCATCAAAACTCCTAAAGAAAAAATTCCTTCAGTATGCTATGAATGCAAAAAGCCTGGACACTTCAGAGCTGAATGTCCCAGTCTACAGAAAAACAAAAAGAGGACATTCTCCAAGAAAAAGGGTTTCATGGCTACCTGGGAAGATATGGATCTATCCTCATCAGATGAAGAAGGAGAAGAAGAAGCCAACCTGTGTCTCATGGTAGGAACAAACTCTGATAGCTCAGATAATGAGCAAGATGAAGAGGTACACTTCGATAGCTTAATCTCCTTACAAGAAGCCTATAATGATCTGCTTGCTAACTCTTCAACTCTTTCAATAGGATATAGAGAACTGAAAAGAAAATTTTCAAAGATAACAAAAGAATTCAACTCACTAAGCGAAGAACATAAAAAGGTTTTAAAAGAAAATGAAGTCTTGAAAACTAAAAGTATTTCAGAAGAAACATCTTCTCTTGAAATCTTGGAACTTCAGAAAGAAATTACTGATCTAAAAGAAAGGTTATCTAAATTTGTCAGTGGAACAAAAAATCTAGACAAAATTCTTTCATATAGAAGAAATCCTCACGACAAGTCTGGACTTGGCTTTGTTAAAGAAGAAGACCATAAACCTGGCAAAAGTATCACAATTTGTAAAATATGTGGTAAGAATGGGCAGAGTCAACACAGTGTAAATATCGTCCAACAAAGAAAGCGTCCAATGCTTTTAGAACTAACCAAAAAGGACCCAAGCCTATTTGGGTACCTAAGTCCATGATAATACCTGTTGCAGATTTGCTTGACAATCGAAAGAAGACCCCAATCATGGTACCTGGACAGTGGCTGCTCACGTCACATGACGGGAGAAAGGTGTATGTTCCAAAGCCTGCAACCCAAGAATGGTGGGTGGGTCACCTTTGGAGGAAATCAGAAGGGAAAGATTTCAGGTATAGGAACAATCGACATGAAACTAGACGATGCCAGACCTTCAGCGTCCAGAGATCAAATGGACGATCCAAAAGAAGAAGAAAAAGAACCGATTGGACGCTCTTAGCAAATGAAGACCTATCATCCAGAGAATCAAATTCTTGGAAATGTTCAAGATTATGTTAGGACAAGATCGACCTTCAAGGAGCAAGCCCAAACTGCCTTGATTTCTCAACTGGAACCAAAGACAGTAGACGAAGCCCTCCTGGACGACGGCTGGATTAGTGCCATGAAGGACGAGCTTAGTCAATTCAAAAAGAATGATGTCTGGATGCTAGTTCCCGCACCCAAGGACAAGTCTATCATTGGAACAAAGTGGGTCTTCCGCAACAAGCTTGATGAGGTTGGAAATGTGGTAAGAAATAAAGCAAGACTTGTAGCACAAGGCTACTCTCAACAAGAAGGTATAGACTTTACTGAAACTTTTGCACCAGTAGCTAGACTAGAAGCCATTCGCATCTTACTTTCGTTTGCTGCTCATAGTAATATGAAGCTCTATCAAATGGATGTAAAAAGTGCATTCTTAAATGGCATAATAAACGAGGAAGTCTATGTGAAGCAACCACCTGGTTTTGAGTGTGATACTTTTCCCAAACATGTTTTCAAACTTAAAAAAGCTTTGTATGGTCTTAAACAAGCTCCAAGAGCTTGGTATGAAAAGCTAAGCTCTTTTCTTTTAGAAAATGGGTTCTCTAGAGGAAAAGTAGATACCACTCTTTTTCGTAAAGACGTCAAAACACATTTCATTATTGCACAAATATATGTAGATGACATTATTTTTGGAGCTACTATTGACCAGTTATGCAAGGATTTTTCTAAGATTATGACAGCTGAATTCGAAATGAGTATGATGGGAGAACTAAAGTTCTTCCTAGGGCTGCAAGTAAAACAGACTGGAAATGGAATATTCATACATCAAACAAAGTATGTCAACGAACTTCTGACAAAGTATAAGATGGATGATGCAAAAGAAATGAATACACCCATGCATCCGTCATCAATACTTAGCCTGGACGACTCTTCTAAAAAGGTAGATCAATCTACATATCAAGGTATGATTGGATCTCTTTTATATCTCACAGCGTCCAGACCTGATATTATGTTCAGTGTATGTCTATGTGCTTGTTTTTAGTCTGACCCTAGAGAAACTCACCTAACAGCAGTTAAAAGAATTTTTAGATACTTAAAGAAAACCACTAATCTTGGTTTATGTTTTAAGTCGACCAAAGAATACAGATTAGTTGGTTTCTGTGATGCTGACTATGCGAGAGACAGAGTAGAACGTAAAAGCACTAGCAGAGGATGTCATCTCATTGGTGGAAATCTAGTCTCCTGGACGAGCAAAAGACAAGGAACAATTGCCCTATCAACAGCAGAAGCAGAATATGTCTCAGCTGCGTCTTGTTGCTCACAACTCTTATGGATCAAGCATCAGCTAGAAGACTACAGTATCTACGAGAGTAAAATTCCTATTTTTTGTTACAATACTGCTGCTATAAATCTGTCAAAAAATCCTATCTTGCACTCTAGGGCAAAGCACATTGAAATAAAACATCATTTTATAAGAGATTATGTTCAGAAGGGAGTTGTTGATATTCAGTTTATTAATACTGAAAATCAATTGGCAGATATATTTACAAAACCCCTTCCTGAAGATAAACTCATCCATATTCGAGACCTTCTAGGCATGGAATTTATAAATGAATAGTTTTGATTCAACATGCCTTGATCGTCCAAAGATCAGTAGCGTCGAATAATTTATAGCGTCAAAATGTTCTCACAGCATCCAAAACCTCATCGTCCACTTGCATATCTTTTCGCATTCCATAATAACTTTAAATTATGTGTTCATTTAATACTCAATCATGTTTTTTCTGAAAATGATTTGAAATAAATGCTTCTTTTCTGTCTGAGTCACTCATGCGTTGAATAATCGACCTCGAGAAACGCAAGCACCTGACCCAGCATTTATTACTGTCATCTCTCTCTTCAAAAAATAAAAGAACCACCAAAAAGAAAACCCTTTAGTTTCTTCATATACACTTAAACCCAACCTGTATACTTACTTCTTTTCAAAATCCACCTGAACTTATCCAAAACCCTAAACCTCTCTTCAAGCTCTCAGATATGGCAACCGAAAAAGCTGGTCCCGCTGCAAAGGCCGTGGCTCGTGTAGAGAGCCTAGACAAAGTTGTCGTTCTCATCGAGAGTCGCTTCGACATACAAGCTCTCGACGACATGGGGGTGTCTGTAAAAGACAATCTGCTCAGTTGTGGCATCCTCAACTACTTCCATCTGAACGAAAACATTTACCCAGAACTCATCCGACAGTTCTGGAATTCTGCTGTATTTTCAAAGACAGATGTTACTGGAACCGCTCTGAGAGTCAAAGTCACTCTAGACCTAGGCTCTGTTGCACAAGCCATTGGATGTGAACGGGCTGGGTCCTGCATCAAAAATGGCTGGGAAGATACCTTTGGAGGGCATGACACAGTCAACACTGCACTGATGGGTCTCGAAGGACAAAGCCCAGTCGAGTACAGCAAGCTGACGAAAGAAGGGAAGATATTCCAGCAGTTTCTGAATAAAGGAATTCTTCACAAAGCTGGATCCAAGGACAGCGTCACCTTCCTGCACAGGTTCGCGCTGTTCCACATGATCACCGGACAACAGTTCAACTTACTGCACCTCATCCTGAGCAACATCTTCAGGACCATGAGAGGACGCAGAGAGCGCGACCAGATCACCTATGCTGCCCTTCTCAACAGACTCTTCTGGCAACAGTAGGTATTCCATGCCTTCTTTGCTCTGTCTTTGGGGGAGCAAAACAAAATAAGGATTCTGGGTGGTGGGCATAGATTCACCCAACTGCCGTTCGGATGCAACAACGTTGCACAGATGAAGGCTGGGTTCGTGTTGAAGCCCTTAGAAACGACGTCCAAACTCGTGGATGTTAAAACAGTTGAGATGGCACCCTTACAAACAATACCCCCAAGCGTCCAGCATGCTGCACCTATGGACGATGAAGTACTGTTTGAAAACCCTATAGTTGCCAGACCGTCCACCAGAAGGAGGATGTCCAAGGCACAGGTGGCCAGAGCTACAAGGTCCAAAACTCAACAACCTTCAGCTTCACCTGCTCCACTTGCAGCTGGTCTTGTTACTACATCTGCTCCATCTGCAGCACCAACCATTCTTCCCACAAAGAGACAGCTGATCGTCGCCTTTGATGACAAAGACGATGAGCCCATTGGCAAGCTTGTCAAGAAACAGAAAGCTGCCACTAATGCTGCTCCTGCTCAACCACTATCCCATCCATCCACCTCACCCAAACGTCCAGCAGACACGCCGTCAGGGGAAGCACAGTCTAAGAAACGTAAGCTTTCTTCTCCTACTGTTGCTGATGAACCTAAAGTTGTTATTATAGAATCCATTATTGATGAGCCATATGAACCTCTCACCCTACCAAAAACTGAAACACAAGTTACACCTGAACCAAGAATGTTGTTACCTGGTGATGAAGGTTACACCTGCACCATTCCCACTCCCGGCATCTCCAAAACATACCTCTCCATAAAGCCTCCTAAATCATCTCCCTCCTCAAACATCATCCCTTTTCTTACCCCCTCTTCGGACACCTTAGAACAAACCAAACAAAAATGGCCCCTGTTGTTTGTTGACGGAAATGCTTAAAACTTCTTGGATGACAATGCAATCGTTCTACGTCCAGAGCTTCCCGAGTCAGACTTTGGCTTTGACTATTCTCCAATTACTATGGAGAAGTACATGGAAGACTACGTCCATCAACCGTCTGAGCAATATTTGGCCCTACCTCCTCGAGCCATTGAACACCTGCTGCTCAAGCGATTTATTAGACGGAGGTATCCGAAGGTTGTACGAGCTTGGCGCATCAATGCTCATCCTCCTGGAGTACTTCAACACAGAGTACCTCCAGTTGCAGACACGGAAAAAGCTCTGCAACAGTGGGGACGAACGGACAATACAACTAAGGCTTGCAGATTTGAAGTTTAGGCCTCTGGATCTAAAAGAAGATGGATTCTTTCCATCCACCTTTGAGCATCTTTTCTGCAACTTTCTCAAAGGTTCGGCCTTTCTAAAACACCAACTATTCATTCCCCCATCTCAACATATCCGACCTTCCACAACCGTTCGCATCCAACCCGACCGAATATGCCCAAGACTGCATATCATTGATGAGAATCGCAAGAAGGAGAAGATTCTGACCAAGGCACCGTCTTTGCCTCTATCATCCAGAGCTGAAACTCAACATCATCCAACCCATTCCCGTGAATGGTTTTTAGCTCAACGTCTTCACACAGACATGGATGAGACAGATGCTGAACGCTTCTGGCATCAACATATGTTCCAATGCGAACAAAAAGCGTCTAGCAGTGGCGTCTCCACAGACGACAAGGCACATATCCCAATTGCAACGGACTGTGTAGTCACGCAGCGTCTAGCTCGTGTCTTTCACTTTTCGGACACTTCTGCTGCTTTTGTCCGTCCACCAGATGCGCGTCCACTCCTTGGTACGGAAACTTCTATCCTATATACATTGATTGCTGCTCTTACGCACATCAACACCTTCCAACCACCCTACCCTTGGAACCCTCCTCGCCCTTATCAACTTGACGTGCCAAACCTCAAGTTCCTAGAAGCACCTCCTTCTTCCTCTAAAACTCTCCCACCTTCTCCACCAACTTCACCCACACCTCCACCACCCCCTACTCCTGGCTCCTAAACCTTCGCCAGCCTCCCGGTTTCTACTACCGCCCCCTCATCCATCCCACCTGTTGACCCTGCCGTTCAACAATATGTCGCCACTCAACTTCAACCCATCTTCACTCTTCTGCACCAGATTCTTCAAAACCAACAAACCCTTCTCCATCCTTCTCAACCTCCTCCTCCGCCACTGCCGCCATAGTGACTGTGATGACGACTCCTTCTTTTTGATAATAACAAAGGGGGAGAAAGCATTATAAAAGTTTTTTTATTTTTTTATATTTTGTATTCTTGTCGGATTTTATGTCTCCGAATAGTTAAATAAAAAGTTGATATGATTTACTTCACACATTGCTCCATCTGTTATTTAATATGCTTAAATACTTGGTATATCCGACTCAGGGGGAGCACAGTAAGTCTTTCGAAAACTTCGCTTTACGCTTCTTTACTTAAAAAAATTAATAAGGTTTGTCATCATCAAAAAGGGGGAGATTGTTGGAACCAAAGATGTAGAAGCGTCTAAACCCTCAATGTTTTGAAGATAACAAAGCTTATTAATGTTTATATTTATGTGTATAAACTAACCCCATCACAGCGAAAGACGAAGACCCGCCAAGAAGGACCATCTAGTTTATGCATCAAAGACCGTCCAGTGAACACATTGTTGACCGTCCAGTAGACGCGAGTAAAGACCGTCTATTAGACGCGTTTAAAGACCTCTCAGAAGAACAAACTGGAGGCAATCGTCCAAATCCCGAGGATCATATTTCAAACGATCCAATTTTTCTTTTGGAAAAACAATCATAGCTATCCACCTCAAAATCCACACAGTACCTTTTCAATGAACCAACGTTCAAAACGGTTTGAAACGTCAACTTATCAAGCCGACAAGACAGATGAAGAAAGTACAGAAGAACAGACTGTCAGCGTAACCCTGTAACTTCTATTGTAGTGCAAGTTTTCAACTGCCACGTCTGACTTTTCTGAAAAGATAGTCTGCACGTGCCTCATTGCGTGAGGAGTCAAGTTATCTGTAACGGATCTCTTTCCTGAAGACCGTATATATACGAACATCAACAGAAGGCAAAAATTAGAGACAACTGAGATAGGTGGATCCTTGTTCACAAACAACAACATATACCTTCTTCTGTGATATTTTGTCAAAAGCGTCTAGTGGACGAATAGTCTTTTTGTTTGAAATAATTTTCAAAGTGATCGTGAGTCTAAGTTTTAAAATCCTCACTACGTGAGTAGATCTTTCCTCAAATTTTTGAGCGTTGTGAAAGCCTGGAGAGGCTTAGTATAAAAAGAATACTTGGGTTAAGCAATCTGGGTAGATTGCGTTGTAAAGCCTGAAGAGGCCACGAACAATACTTGTAACCAAAGATTGGTTAGTAGAAACCTTCTGAGTGAAGGGACTGGACGTAGCTCAGTTTGAGTGAACCAGTATAAAAGCTTTTGTGTTTCTTCTCTCTCTACTCCTTTTGTATTTAAAAGCACTCTCGTTGATCTGTTTTATTTAAGGATTTTAAAGACGCACAATTCAACCCCCCCCTTCTTGTGCGCCCTTTTCACCTTCATACCCATCGTGAGGCAAATCAAGTGATGGATGCGCTGTCAAAGTTTAGTTTATCTTCTCTAGTTATAAAAAGGATTTTTGATTTTGTTCCTGACTTTATTAGATTTCAATTGTTAGCTAATTTTGCCAATGTATTCTTCCATCATGGATTTTAGTAGTTTAATAAATTTTTTCCATTCAACAAAAAAAAAATTAATTTATGAGTTTAAACATGAAAACCTTTGATATAAACCTCTTGGAATTAAATTAAGTTGCTATAAAGATTTCTTAAGCATGTTTTCCTAAAACAAGTATTTTATTCTAAATATATGCTCTCTCTGTCGCTCTCTTTATATATATATATATATATATATATATATATATATATATATATGTATGTATGTATTAGCTTTTAAATTAGAGCTTTTTAAATTAAGCTAGGTTGTTATAAATGTTGTATAAATTAAGTTTTCATAAGGCAAGTGTTTTAAATTATACTTACAAGCTCTTATATAAGAAGTTTTAATAAATTGCATGCATAACCATATAAAAAGCCTAGCTATGTTATAACTATAGTTAATAAGATTGCTCATTGACTACTTGCTAAGGGATCTAACGCGTTCGAAGCTTTCCTAGAGCTAAGGCAATTCCTTGTGGCATTAAGGTTTAAAATACATAATTGTTGTGAGATTAAATTCTTATCTTCTTAGAACTTTGAACTCACTAACCTTAGCAACGTGACTAAATACCTTATGAACTTAAACCTATGTTAACCCAACACACTATACCTTTCCATCTTTCTCTCTCTCTCTCTCTCTCTCTCTCTCTCTCTCTCTCTCTCTCTATATATATATATATATATATATATATATATATATATATATATATATATAAATTCTTAATCTCCTTAGAACCTTGAACTCACCCACCTTAGCTACATGACTAAATACCTTGTGAACTTAAACCCACATTAACCCAACACACTATACCTCCATCCATTTATCTATCTCCTTAGAACCTTGAACTCACCCACCTTAACTACATGACTAAATACCTTGTGAACTTAAACCCACATTAACCCAACACACTATACCTCTCCATCCATTTATCTATCTATCTATCTATCTATCTATATATATATCAAAACCAGCCTCCATCCTCCTTATTTCCTTATGCACAAACCCCTTTTTGTTCTCTCGTCTCCCTCTTCCTAAATCCACATTACCCTCAAGCTTTCTTTACCACCACATCCCCACCATACCAACCACCACCCCCACCACCATACTAGCCACCACCCCCAACACCTCCACTCCACCGAGATCACCATCACTGCACCTTGCCACCACCACCTTGTGTCACCACCACTATGCCACCACCACCACCACGCAATCCCTTTCCTCGATCTTTTTTTCTCTTTCATGGCCTCCCCAACCCAACCACTAAGAGCCACCAACTTTGCTACCACAAGGCTGCCATGAGCTCACCTCACTATCACCAAACCAGGCCACCACCACAAGTCACCATGCCACAACCAAAACTGCCACTTCCATGAGTCCACTAACAACCCTAAACCCATTTGCATGTGGGCTTTCTTCGTTGCTCCTTGAAATCGAGTCTGACACAAGCCCAAGGAAGTTTTTAGAGCTCGCTTACAAAGACTAAATTATGTTAAAGTGGCTGCATCGTAATATAGAAACCTCTTCGTTTCTTTCTTCTTTGGGCTCTTGTTTTAGACCTTGCATGTGGACCTTCGAACGCCACATGTAATGGAATTTTTAGAATCTACATGTGACAAGCTTCATAGGTCCTGATCATCAATCAGACCATTAAGGAGAAAACAGCACCGATCTCAAGATCGAAGAGTAAAAAGAAGCGAGATATGTGGGCGTGCGTTGGATTGAGACCAAAGGTCTTCTCACCACTCGAGGTAAGGGAGTAGTAAGATAGTCCACCTATGGTAGACAAGTAGAGTTAGTTAGGAGCACCTCACTCCTAACAACTTATAGCTCCGAGTTGATAGTATTCATGCTTTATGCACTTATGTGCTTTGTGTGTGTGTTTTGGTGAATTGTGGATAGATAAGTTGATATGTGGTGCTGTATGTTTAAGTTGAGCCTTGGGAATTCAAAAGAAAACCCCGAAGTGCTACAGAGCTATAAGGTAAAATGGTTCATTAAGCCACTCTACAGGCCACATAGTAAGGCCAAGAAACAATGTATGGATGCATGTATGTTTGCTGAAATTCTATTGAATTTTTCCTTGTCTTGCTTGAATTTGTGTGATCTGTTCTTGAGGAACCAACCCTTGATTTGTGGTGGTGTTGTAGTTTTGGATGTCTTTTTTCAAATCCAAGTCGTCTCGTATTTTTCTATGCTTCCTAGAATATTTGCCAAATAATTTGGCAAGATAAGTTCAACCTACTATGGTGTAGGGCAACTTCCGGTTTGTGTCCACTTGAGATGGTTAAGGTGCCAAAATGGTTGTGGGATTGATTCCCCTGTATCCACACATGTTTGAAGAGTCTGGATGTGTTCATGGCTAAGTGCCAAGCCTTGCCTAAAGGCCATATGAAGTTAGAAGTCTTAATCTATGATGGTTATATTGTTGAAAACTGTTGGACAACACCCGTCCTGTATTCTTTTCGTTCATGTGAGTTGTGCTATTGGAATTAGAGAAAACCCTTTGGTGGGCATCTAACCCCATGTGTCCTTTTTCCAGCCCTATTGATTCCACAGTTTTTCGAGTTTTCTAGAATATTGGTGAATTTTCTCATAAAGGACATCAAATTTGTTTTAGGCGAGACAATTAGAGGTTTAGCTGTGGTTTTCACTCAGTTGAGGGGTGTTATGGTAAAATTTTGTGTTGGGGATGATTCCTTTGGTTTCCTAAACCTAAAAGATGAATGGAATTTGCCTTGCCCTGTAACACCCTCATTTTAATATTATATTTAATTTATAACGTCTGTGAAATTACTGAAGAATTAAAAAACTGACAGTTAATCGTAATTCCTTACACTAAAGGTTGACATGAGGAAAAAGTCTAAATAACTGTAAATTGTCATTTTGAGCTTAATAACATATTATATATATATATATATATATATATATATATATATATATATATATATATATATATATATATATATATATATATATATATATATATATATATATAATTTTTAGAATTTTTTGAAATTTTGTGAAAAATGACCAAACTACCCTCCATTGTCTACTAAAACTATAGCTAGTATAAGCTTAACATATAAGGAGACAAATGAAAATTCTCAGTTCATTTTTTGGTTAGATATTTAATTTTGTAATTTCCATAAAAATTTTGGAATTTCTAACTTAAAATGAAATTTCAATGAGTTATTAACTCAAAAATACCAAATAATACTTAAAAATTTGAATTAAATTATTAAAAATTAATTTTAAATTTTGGAAATTACCTTTAATCAATAATTAATGTTCTCACAAAGTTTCAAAGAGAAATTTATTCAATTGCTATAAAATCAAATTACCAAAGTTTAAGACGTTTTTATCGGAACCGGTCAATTCGTCTATAGAGAAAAAGAAATGCAAAGACTTGAGGTAGCAGAGGTTGGGCACGTCTTGCACAACTCTGCAGACCCACTCCCTCTAATTTTTCACATGTCATAAAAAGAAAATTCAAAAAAGAAAAGAAAAAGGAAAAGTAGGTTTACTTTTTTGCCCCTTTTATGGACAACCTACCCCTTCTATTTAAAGGCTATTTGAATAGATTTTTCTTCATTTTCTCCCGTCCCAAGCTCTGCCTAAAACCACTCTATCTCTCCCTAAGCTCCATTTCAAAATTTTCATACTTCTACCATTCTCCTCCTCCTTCAACCCTCCTTCAAGACTACCACCACACTCCATCTACAAGGAAGTTTCAAGGGCTCATTCTTCCTTCTCTTCTCCAATTCAAGTGAGGTATATGGGGGGAAGTGGGTGTTCTTAAATTATTTACTTTCATTTAGATGAATTTTGGGGTGGGTTTGGCCCCCAAACCCTTAGCTTTCTTTGCTTTCCTACTATCTCCTCTTATAGTTCCTTGTTGTTATTATTACCATTTATTTGTGTTGTTTCCTTTTTTTTTACCTTGCTGCCCTAATTTGTTCTATGGCTTGGAAATACTTGTTTAATTTGTTTAAAATGTTAATTTATATTGGCTACTCACCATAAAATATCAAAAGCTTGATTTCAAACCCTAAACCTATGGTTAAGATCTAAAGATGGTAACTTTTAAAAAGTTGGAAAAAAAGAAGAAGGATATCTTTGAACCTTGGACCTTTTTGAACCTTTGATGACAGAGATCTAACCAACCAACCAAAAGATCCGTTGTGTGACATTGGAGGTCCCATGACAAGGTCCAAGACTAGAAGATGAACCAAGCTTTGCAAGGCTTAATAATGGAGATCAAGGAAAGTCCAAAACAAAGTGGATTAAGAGCTGCACCAAAGTGGGTCAATTTCTTACAAGTTAATGATGATTTGAGCCCAACTTGAAGCATCGTGAAAAGCCTAAATTATTTGATCAAGAAGCAACAATGGGCTGAAGTTTTATTAGTGGGTTATTAGTTTTGGGCTAAATAGTTTCTTAAGCCCATTTTCTTATTTTCTATGTAATTTTCGCACTTAATTTTAGTGTATTAAGCTCATATGTCTTTTAATATTATCTAGGTCAGTTTTTAGTGTTTTAGGCTTCCTAAACCATTATGATGGTTAGTGGAAAGTCATTTTTAGTGGGAAATTAATGTTTAGTGGAAAGTCATTACTAGTGGGAAATTA
Source organism: Spatholobus suberectus (assembly GCA_004329165.1). Classification (NCBI taxonomy): domain Eukaryota; kingdom Viridiplantae; phylum Streptophyta; class Magnoliopsida; order Fabales; family Fabaceae; genus Spatholobus; species Spatholobus suberectus. Next base: position 50,566,246 of record CM014732.1, read on the forward strand.
AGGCTTAGTGGAAATATTAGTAGGAATTTACTTCTACTTGAGGGGGTGCCTAGCTTAGCCTATAAATAAGAACCTCTTGTAAGCAACCAAGGTAGAATTTGAAGATTAATCAATTTGAGTGTTTCTCTATTGTGAGAGCTTCTCCTTTGTTCTTGGGTTAAGAACTTTATAGTGTTGGTTCTACGGGTAGGTCACGGTTAGGGTTAAGTTCCTCCTAGTTTTCCTTTACCTGTTTCAAGACGGTCCTAAATAAAATCACATCATTTGATTAAGTCTTTCCAAAGGGTACTCAAAAGATAGTCACTTTCTTAAGACAAGTTTGAAGCTTTACCCATCAACAAAGGACCCTAGAACTTGAAAGGACTCTTAAAACTGAACCCAGGCTCAGCTGACAACAAGTGTTGGCATTTTTTTTTTCTCCCTAATAAGTCACGGTTTTAGTGAAGGGTAAAGATGATAATTTTAGCTTTTGATGTATCTAAGAACCCCAAAATTTTGTTTTGGCCATTTAAAGTTCACAACTTGATGAAAAGAGTGATTTTTATGAAGAGGTACTTGAGTTCCAGTAAGCTATTTCAAATCTTGTCTGAACACTAGTCACTATTTTTTTAATATTCGAGCTGCACTCAACATTTTTAAGTGGTTGGTTTTTTTGTTGAAAACTAGGCAAAATTCCCTTTGAAATGGGCAAAAGAAACATTTGAAAAACTTGAGAAACGACAAAGTTACACTTTTAAAATTTGGAGTTGCTTTTCTAAAAATGGTAACTGGCAGTGTGCACGAAAAAATGATTTTTGAAAGTTATATTGGGTGTTAACTGAGAATCCTAGAACGAATAGAAAGTAGATTCAATAAGATTTTCAAGAATATATAGTTTGCCTATATTCATCTTTTTTTTACTATTTTTAATAAATTTTTAGAATTTGGAAGTGATGCGCTTTTTTGACGGGTAACAATTTTTTACAGCTATAAAGTTTGAAAAATCACTATAAATCGTATAGACCTTGGTTTTTAAAGTTCTTTGACTTTTTAAAGGATTTTTTATCAACTTTATGAAAAAATGGGCTTGATTACCGAAAGATTGAGATGAGACATGAAAGTAGCAAAAGAGAATTATTGGTCCTCTAATAAGGTCTTTTGACCTCCCTATTTTGTTATTTTTATATCTATTTTTATAGATTTTTTCTTGAGATGATCCTTAATAATTTAGAAGCTAGAAATAAATACCTTTCGAAAAAGCTATGGATCATGTAAAAAAAAAATTTGTTTGCCATCCAAATTGAAACTCAAACCGAGGCCTAAATTTGTTGTCTTTGGAAGTTTATTTGAGCTAAAATAAATGACTTTTTTAATAATTTGAAAATTCTCATTCTCTTTAGTGTCAAAAATTAAATGGTGAACCCTTTTAATAAAAATTAAACATATTTTCATTAAAATAATATGACATTATGTTTTATCCAATTAAAAAGGGTCCTTATAAATTATTTTCTTGCTTTAAATTGCAGTATACTTAGTCCAATTAATTTCTTTTTGAATCATGGCTAACTACCAAAGTTAATTTAACAAATTAATGATGACATTTAGGACCTTAGGTAATTCAATCCCTAAAATGTAGGGTTAATTACACACTAATTCTTAATTAACTAGTAAATTCCTTATTAAGCATATAAGTCTCTTTTTATGATAAGGATTTAAATGATTACATCTAAATTAGTAGTGCCTAATTTAAGATTTCCCTAAGTAACTTTAACTTTTAAATTAGGTACTTAAGGCAATGAAGACAAATCAAAGATCTGTTGCTAATTTCCCTTTTGTTCTCTTGATTTTTTAAATATATACTTAGCTTTTTATAACCCCTATAAATCATAATGTGATTAAACTCAACCTTTGCATTAAGATGCAGAGATATTTAGTAAGGACTGTATTAGTGCTCAAATGTACTAAGACCAGGGAAACCTCTGTCCGAATTATGAGTGTTAAGAATCGTGATTAGTAAATAGAGTACAAGTGATGTGAGGGACATGCGATGGCATGACACGCTGCATGTGAAGTTATGGTTGGTACGTTGAGGAATGAAAGGCAAAGACCTACTTGCAGGGATCTTGGGGATAAGGTATTGAGCGGTGAAGGTCCCAATGACCAAGGTAGCGCTCTTGAGTCAGAATATTTGTTTGACCAAGCTTGATAACCCCAACAACTGCTCAGTATTCTAGGATTGGTGCGAGGGTATATCTTTGAGCAAACAATGAATGTCCCAAGCCATTGCTCTGTTCCTTGATGATAATGAGGATTGTACCATGATTGATAATATTGAGAGAGGTATATGTACTCCCATTCACTTCTTGGTTCTGTTGAGAATCATTACTTATCAATAGGAAGTATGGATCCATACAATGTTAAGGGTAGTTGTTATAACTTAGGCAAACCCTAAGTTCCCCTTTTTCTACTATTAACTGTGTTTTATCTGTGTGTGATGGTAGGATGCCCTGCCATATCTGTGAAAGTGATTTTAAGAACAAAACCACCTCACTCCTTTACTTATTTTATTGATGCATGACTATTCGTGATTGATACATGAAGATGGCTACATTAATGGTCCTGCTCAACATGCACTTTGACTATAATGATGCGAGGATATGGTTTTACCAATGAGGCAACTGATTACTTGACCTATTGAGGCCTCGTTAGGATTACCTTCTTATCCCCTATTCCAGGAGTGCATGTGCCTCCTATGTCATGGACTTTTCCGATTTCTATCTCCTCTTCACTGCCACCCAACTTTGAGTGTGCTCCTTCTACCCCGTTGACGCCCCTAGAGGACCCTACCATACCATTTATGGCCCCCTATGTAGCTTTCGCACCACCTATTGAGCAACCACTCATGGATCTACCTCTCGTCACACAGCTCGTGCTTGAGGACCCTAAGGGATCCCCTATGGATGTCGCCTTGACTGAGGCACCTGTAGACTCCCCGATGGTGGAGTATCAAGTGGGTAAGGCCAACGGTTGGCATTCATCACCATCAACTCCACCTAGTGCTGGGTTCCCTCCAGGGTTACCTAATGGACAGGCTCATCATTCAGACTCAAGTGATTCTGAGGCGACTTGGACTGATAGGAAGTGACAATATGGGTCAAGTTTCTTTTATATACAGGGACTAGGAGTAGATTTATAGATATTGCCCTAATTTAGGATATTTTGTATGTATGTAGTTGGAATGGTTAGTGTCTTTTTATGTGCTTTTTTGATTTCCCTGTACTTGTGACTTTAGATGTATTTCAGTTCAGACTTAGTGGTATTCAACTCAAATGTATTTAGAAACCTATGTACTCAGTTTTGACTTACAATTATATGATATGACTTATTTTCTTATCTTTACTTCTATTTCCAAATTCTGTTTTACTTACAATTTATTTACATTAAAAGAGTTTTGTATGATGATCACACGTAATATAAAACGCACGTGAAAAATTTTCTCGTATTTTTGCTATCCCAAAATTAAATTAATTAATTAAAAATGGATTATGTTCAATATGAACGAGTGTCACATGCCCAAATTTAAATCCATGTCCAAGTCTAAGACAAACTAGAATGCTAAGCTAAGTCGTGAAGAGATTGTTGAAATCTCGCTTTGCATGAAGCCTGTCTTGATTCCAAATTTGGTATTGATGTAGGAGGAGTTAGCCAGAACCCTTTGGTAGGCTTGTATCCTCATGTGTTAGCTTTCAAATGAAGTTGGTCCTACTTCGATCAGAGGTTTCTGTGAATTTGGTGATTTTCTGAGCCATATTGGTTTCTGTGACATTTTCTGTTGGATAGCTTGTGTTTTTGATATTCAATGATTTATGTAAGACTAGTATGTGACTGGTAATGCTTTCCTTATGATGTTATGATGATCAATTCATGATATAAATGTACGAATGTCAACATTAATATTGTATGATCTATTTTGTTTGCACTCCAATAATAGGTTGTGCATGTTGTGAGGCATTACTGATATGAATGTGACGTGTAGGTTAGTTATGATGAATTGGTTGCTAAGCATGTTTGAATATGTGAATGTTAATATGAATTCCCTAATTCTACGATGATATAATTGGTTCTTAAATGGTGTAGCTTTTCCTTGTTATGATGGTCTGTTAGAGACACCAAATTATGTATAGATCAGTTGGTTTTGTCTTATGACGTAATAAAAGATAATAATGGAAACAGTCGAGGATGATAAGGGAAATGGTATTATTTTTAAGGTTTGTGCCAAAATGATTTCTATTCAGGTCGAAATGCCAATTTGGATATATCTTGTGGGTTGGACGGTTTGAATTCTAATAGGTTGGTTGTGAAAGCCTTTTTTCTATATTGGCCAAAACTACTGTGTTGGGATTTATCTAAATGCTTTCCTCACCTAATCAGCTGTTTCAAAAACTTAATTTTGGTTTTTTCGTTAAATAATTAGTCTTGAATTACATTTCACAAAACATGGTTTTGATAAGGTTGATGTTTAGACTTGTGCACAAAGTCCGAATGTCCCTTATGTTTCCTGACACCATTGAGTTTCATGGACTATTTCTTTTGAAGCAGTTTTGGGAATTAAAGCTTTTCCTTGAGTCGCTTGCAATGATCAAGTGATTCATTGATGTTTTTTGAAACCTTCATTAGTTTGAAAGTGAATTTACAAAGTGTACATGATTTTAGGGTTGAGGAAAAAGACTATGAAGGAGTTTGTGAGCTTTTCTCTTAAACTCCATCTCCACTCCTCTCATCTCGATATTGATAAAGGGAAAATATTTAATAATTCATCAAGCATCATGGTGTTTATGGATGACTGCTACCCTTAGTGGAGTATGCTACTACCCTATGGGGAGCATGAATCCTACATGGATTCTTAAGCTAAAAGGGCAAAAAGCCTTGTAAACAGGTGTATCGTCCTATAGGGACTACTATATTGTGCATACTTTGATTGCATGGTCTTAGACACCCATAGGGTGAAAACTGCTTCATATGGAGTGTGTAAAAATAGCCTATTACAAGGTGTATGACGCTATAATGTTAAAATATAGGTACCCTTATGCATCATGTGCACTAATGAAAAAGTAGTAACTAACTGGATAGTTGGCCATGCATTGCATGCATCTTGATTGACTCACTTATGTTGAGACTTGGTTGTGATATGGCCGTGCTCATGATGCTATTTGTTTATCTGAGTATTTGATTAGTGTATTATTGTTCGTGGTTATACTATGCACTATATGTGATATAATTGTGTGCCTATTAGATTTATTGGATGATTGGACTGTGGGACTATATATATTGTGCTGGCATGTTATGTTTTTTGGGTTATAAATAAGTTTAGTATAGTCGTAGTGCTGCCCATGTTATCTTGATATGTGTGTGTGTGTGTGTGTCATTGCCAATGGTGGCTACATACCTTTGAGCTTATGTGCTTCCCTGTTATGTTTTTGCGTCTGTATATCTCACCCTTTGCTTTTGTTTCTTGGCTATGGCCCTGCTTGTCACCATATAGTGGATGGATGAGCGATGAGGCACGAGGATCATCCCAAAAGTAGAAAGGCAGACAACTTTTGAAAAGGAAGGAGATAGAGCAGCTCATGGAAGTGTTTTCCCTGATAAGAGGTTACCCCATCATAGAGTTGTAGGTACAACCCTAGATTAGCTACCCTTCCAAAGTAGGATACCCTTCCCCTCCTCATCTATGGATGCCATTAGGCCCAAATCTAGGGTGTCGGTGGATATGTATCAAGTGACAATAGTTCCAATTGTTGTTGTTTTTGTGGAAGTGTCAATGGGTGAAACCTTGCCAAGTTTGTAGCTAGGAGGGCTTAGGACTTTAGCAAGTGCGAGAAAGAGGGTGCTTTCCCATATGTCCACTTTCTTGTAGATCATGGGCAATGACTGTGATGGCTTAGCTAGCCAATGGTGTCATTAGATGAGTTTCAGATGTCTGCTGTTGGGTTAAGGTTTTCCAGTTCATTTGGATAATTGTATCTCTATTTTTTGGTGTTCACTTCTAGATCATGTAAACTAGATGTAATTTCTTTTTTGTATGGATTCATGTATGGAAGCTATTTACGATGTTTTAATATTTCTGTATTTTCTGTTCCCAATACCCATATTCAATTGCTATTAGGTACTAATAGACAGGAGTGTTATATTTCTTTAAAATGTCTATTTCATGTTTTTGAATTATGAGTTTACACTAGCCTGCATGATCAAGCTGATTTATAATTGTAAATATATAAACTGTCTATTAGGTACCTGCTAACCTGATCACCTTGTGTGGAAAATTTTATTTATTCCCTCAAGTGAGGGCATTGCATATTGTTTTTCAACTACTAGTTCCATATTCCTTTGAAACAATTACATAGGTTTATGTTAAAACCCGAAAAATATACCCACATTTTTGTCAATTTGAAAAAAAAAAGATGGTTTATTTTCTTAATCCAGAATGAAAACTAGTTAAATTCTAATCTGACTAGTTGGATCCCTACATCTTCTTCTAGCACCATTAGTGTGCTACTCCCTAGTAAATAAATCATTGTCCAAGAAAAGAAAGAAAAATAATTATTAACATCATTCCTTTTCTTTGTTATACTATAGTGTTAGATTACAATGAGTAAACAATAAAAAATAAAATAAGAAAGCACTAATCTACTCTTAATCCAAACAGATTGATTCAAAAAGAAAAATATGATCATAATACACATGACAAATGGACATTTGAAATGTCTTATGTTTAGGTGTGACAATGGTGCAACCCCTACTCGACGGTGTGGTGGTCTTTTCCAGATTAAGATCGTCGTTATATGTATCCACATTTTTCGTCTTCAAAGGTTTACATTACCTTGTTGTTTTATACCCATTTTCGTGTACATTTTGTTAAGGTGCACTTTGTCGTGGAAAATGATTGTTTGGGTCAAAGCAAAATGGTATATATATTATCAATATATTTGCAAACATCATATGCAAAACATGAAAACAATTGTCACCATACGCCCTAACTCGATCCCAATTATGATATGCCTTGTCTAATGAATCTACATAAATTTGGACATGCAAAAGCATTTTAAGGATACCATAAGCTTAAACTCCCTTTCAATAGAAAAGTGTAAAGGAAATTGTAAACGTTGAGCCTTGGTAAGTCTTAAATGTTACAATCCTGATCAAGTTGTTAGTATATCTGCAAACAATCAAAATGTTCAATATGCTTAGCTCTTGAAAATATTTTTTAAAAGTGTATTACTAACCAATATTTTGTTCTCTAAGTTTAGGCTACAATGATTATTATTTGTGAACATCAAAATGATTTGGTCATTATTCATTAACAAATGTAAAGGAAACAATTCATCAAGCAACTTAACTTGATACTACCCAAGGATTCATATTCATTTTAAAAAAAAGACAATATGAATGTAATGTCAATTGTCAAGGAAACTCATATTTATATTCTTCCAACACGTGTTGATCCACAAATTAACTTAATTTGATATTGCCTTAGGCTCTAATCTATCTATAACCAACTCACTCTCTTCAATCTTTTGAACTGAAATAAGCTTAGAGTCTTCTCCTAATCTAGCATTTTGCTTCTAAAGGCTTGAAAAGTATTAAAAAAAAAATCATTTGTTTCAATTAATAATTCCCTTAATGCCAATATTGAGCGAAAGATGGTACAATCTATTGAAAAATCCATTTCTTCTGGTAATGTATCATTCTCTTTCTGCTCATCTAAGTTTCTTTTATTTCAATCAAAGACTAATTTTCTAGGTCCTTTTTGTACTTTCTTTTTGTCCTTCGAATAAAATTATTTTTATAACATCTAGTTATTTATACTAACCACCGATACATTTCTCCTATATAGTACCCCCAAAAAAAATGCACAAAGGGTAAATTTGCAATCAAGTTGATGGTAGAGTCATTTGTAATTAATGATGTAATTGCATGTAGCCTAAATGCCTATGTTGTCAAAAAGCATCAAATTTAATAAAAATAGTCACTTATTGGACCACCAAATTTGGCCACTTCTTCACTTCTAGTTCTCTCCTAACCTGGATAACCTATGCATGAAAATGAGAAATCAGGGGAAAGAAATCACAAGTGAATTATTGCTCAATTTTCTATCAATCCAACAAGAGTTGTAGTCTTGTGAATGATAAAAGTAAAAAGCGCATGATTTGTGGACAATTAAAAACTACTAAAATCATTAGTTTGTCATGACTGGAATTGCCTAACAATTATCAGTATATCTACAAACAATCATATGCAAAATAGGAAACTAGTTGTCACCATACGCTAGCAACATAAGCACATGCTCAACGTTTGAAGAAGGACAAACTATCATGCAAAAGCTCATCAACAGTTAAAGTAATAGCATTATCTATTAATATCAGTGGAAAAAACACATGACGCAAACTAACCTTTGGTTATAAGTGAGAGAATCAATAGAAAAGAATTGTTTTCCAGATATAAGGCACGCAACTCATTAACGTTAAAAATAACACCAACATTTCTTATATCTACTACATAATAAACATAGAGCTTTCCACTTTGAACACATCCTTGTAAGATCTAATTGATATAATGGAGAACATCATTAGAGAAAAGGAAAAAAAAAATAGAATACCAAAAGAATAAAACTAACAAAAAAATTATGGAACTTTACAAACCAAAAAATCTTATACTTGCTTCTTGTCATGTTGATGATGCAAATGCACATGTAAGCCTCCGTAAAATTTTACGAATGTTACCTAACTTATCTCCAAGACCATGCTTTCCGATTTTTGAATGATGTTAATAGAACGCTAAAGGAAAAAAATCAAAGCAGACAATAAGTTTAGAAGATTAAAGAGGACACTCTACCTCTTTATGGCTCAACTTGCACAAAACACAACCAATAGGGCAATCTTCTCAATGATCTTAGAAAATTTAGCAAAAAAGTAATATTTTTCCAAAAGTATATTAATAAGCTTTCTAGATTGACCAAGATCATCAAAAACAAAGGTCTATACATTTGTAGTGGTTTTGGAAATATGACAGTTCTAGAGAAATGTTTTCAGCTAGAATTAGTGCATAACCATCACTTTCCAAAAATAGGTTAAAACAGTAAACAACCATAAAAATAAGCATACCATATACACTAGAAAGCTTAAAAATTATAGTTTTAACTCAGTCTGGGAGTTTCATCAAACAATCATCCAAAAATTCTAGAATCACAAAAAGACATACACTGCCAAATTCACTTTTTCAAATAGAAAGTTTAATTTTCAATAGGCATAACTTTTTCAGATGATTCTTGAGCCCATTATGAAGCATATTGTGTCTAGTTTCATAATAAAAAACAAGCACTAAAAAATAACAACTACAATTCAAGTTATAAGCAAAACGATAACAAGTGCTAGAGCTAAAAATCTAGATAACAACATAACCACAATCATATGCTTCACAAGATCAAGACATCAAAGATGGTAGGTGGGTTTTGAAGTCCAAAACCTCATCTTACTATCGTTGTGAAAGAGAAATAATTAAGAACCACACCCCTTCCCCCCTAGTCCTTAAGGAAACGTGAAGAAGATGAGGTGTTGGAGGTCTTGTAATGGTGGATCAATGGAGCTAGGCTTGCTTCTAGGTTAAAGGGTGGTGGGAGATGGTGGGTTATGCTTTTGGCGAAGAAGAAAAATTTGTACATGGAGAGGAGTGTGGATAAGGAGAGTTTGGCCAGCCTTGGAGAAGTGAGGAGAGGAGAAAAAAAAAGGGTATTTATAGATGGTGGTAAGCTTGGATGATGTCATTAACATGATGTCACCTAGCATGATACAATAAATCAAGTTTTCTTTTTTGTTTTCTAATTGTCACATGTCGTAATATAATTAGTATCAATTTAGTCCCAAAATGCTTGGGCTAGATGAGTTGCTTAGTGTAAGGGTCACAGTGTATTTATACAATTTTATTCGTTAAAATTACTATAAATCCTATTTCACTAATTTGATTAATTTATATACTAATGTAATGCAATTGATCTTGATACTTCTTAAAATTAAGGTCCTAGATTATTTTTAGAAATTAAATATAATTTTATATATTTTTCTCCTAATTTTTATTAATTAATTTATATTTTAAGTCAAAAATTACTGTTAAATATATTTTTAATTAAATAAATCTGAAAATGGTAAAACAATTATAAAAATAAATTCCACACAAGAAAATAAGCATAAAACATTTTTTTCACTATTTTTGAACATCGAATAGATACTAGTTTGGCTGTATAGGCAACTAAGGGTATTTTGATCATTTTGTATAGAAATTTCTTTAGAAAATTTGCAAAATTATATTTTAATATATATATATATATATATATATATATATATATATATATATATATATATATATATATAAAACATGTTCTAAGCTCAAAATAACTTTTTATCATCATTTGAACTTTTTTTCCATGTCAATCCTTTATACCGAGAAATCAAAAAGTGATTGTTATTTTTTCATTTTTTTGGGCCTTGGCTCGAAAAAATTATTAAAAATTACAATCAAATAGTTCTTGAAATTCTAAACACAACCGTGTGAGTCAAAATTTTGAGATTCCTGTCCGATTATTCACCAATAAAATCAAAAAGAAAATATAAAAAATAGTTATAAACTAAGATAGGGGTGTTACAAACATGACTTTTTACTTCGGATGATTGTAATCTTACTGATAGCAGTGATGTATTTTTCTCATTGATGCACAATATATAAATGTATGATGTTTGTCTTAAAGTGTTACTTTATCTTTTCACAAATGCGTCGTAAATAGAATTATTAACTATACAATTTATTTAAAAAAAAATTCCTAAATTTTACATTAAATGAAATTTAATTACTAAATAAAATTGATTAAATGAACATAAATTATTATAAGTATTGGGTTAAGAGTTAGTGTAACTTGGGGTATTACACCTTTCATTTATAATAATAAAAAATATAAATTTAGTTTCTTTCTCCTTTATTTATCATAAAAGAAATGTTACGGGTAATTTAAGCACACATAATCATTCGTAGAAGATAGTTATGAAACAGTGTTCAGCTTTCGAAATAAACATGACCGAAAATTTTATGAAATAACTTTATCAAATGAGGCCTATAAATTGTTTAAAAGACTATTCAAGTAATTGTTTTGAATAGTCTTTTAAACAATTAATGGTCTTTATTCATAAAAGACGTTGAATTTTTTACATTCTTGGGAATTAATTATTTTGAAATATACAAAAATATTTTAGATTTTCAAATTATTTATTTTACATAAATTATTCTATTTTAATTTTCATTAATTTAATTAAATTAATTTTAAACAATGAACATCAAATAATCATAAGTTTTGGAATTTTTAAATGAATACGGTTGGTAAACCATATTTAGTTTTCCATATAAAAGTGACCAAAAATGTTATGAAATAATTTTATTAACTGAAACCTATTGATTGTTTAAAAACCCACTCAAATGATTATAATTTAAACAAATTAAATTATAATATCTTACATATTCGAGATTTGAAATTATTATTTTTACATTCTTTGAAAATTAATTATTTTAGAATATCCAAAATTCTTTAAATTTCAAATTAATTATTTTGAATGAATTCTTCTATTTCACTTTCATTAATTTTTTAAAATTAATTTTATATAATGAAAGTCAAACAATAATAATTTTTATATTATAAATAAATTTAATTGTGAAATTGCATTCTCCTTTTCATATAAACGCGCGTGACCACAAATGTTGTGAAACTAATATTATTAATTGAGGCCTATTAATTGTTTAGAAAACTATTCAAGAAACTATGCTTCTGAAAATTGGATTTAAAATATCTATACATATTGAGATTTGAAATCAATTTTTTATATTCTTTGAAAATTCATTATTTTAGAATTTTCAAATACATTTTAGATTTTAAATTAATTATTTTACATAAATTATTCTATTTCACTTTTTATTAATTTTTAAAATTAATTTTAAGCAATGAACATTGTTGTCGGAGGTAGAGCTTTGTCGCCTATTGTAGCGCTACCCAAATCGTGCATGATTGTCCCACGGAGCAAAAATTAGGTTTGTACAAACAAAAAAGAACAATGAACATTGATCACAAGTTTTGGTATTTTCAAATAAATTTAGTTGTGAAACCGCAATTAGATTTCCATATAAATGTGACCGAAAATGTTATAAAATAACTTTATTAACTAAGGCTTATTAATTGTTTAAAAATTATTGACGTTAGTGTTTGATAACTGTACTAGATCAATCGATTGGATAAAAAAATTGGAGAATTGGTCTAGTGTCTAGTTCAAATAAACTACAAAACTGTCCATAAGAAAAACTAGTCAAAAAATTAATCAAAAACTGATAGAAACCAATTCACAACGGGTCAATGGAAATTTCTTAATGCAATGTCATTCTAATTTTTTTTTCCTTTAAAAGATGAAAAATCAACCTATGATATTTATTTTATTTTTCCTTTGATTCTTTTTTTATTCTTAATATATTTTTATTTTATGCATGTATACAATATGTTGAATTTTATTTAATGCAAATTATTAAATTAAAAATTAAAATCTAAAATGTTATACAATTTATAAGTTATTCTATATAACAAATAATTTAAGTCACATTGTTTTATATAAAATAGATAAAACAATCTGGTTAAGAGTTTTAATTTACAAATCTTGTATGTAATATTGAAGAATATAATAAGTATAAAATTTAAATGCAATATTATTAAATTTTTATTTTTCGTTTGAAAGGAAATTCGTTTAAGTAGAGCTTAAAAATTAATATGTGCATTTAATATAGAAGTAAACTAGATTTGAAAAATTAATTTATTATTATAAAAATTCAAATATATAATATGACATATAAACTAATAAATAAATAAACACCTATATATATAATCTATACAAATAAGAAATTGGACATATGAAAAATATTAATATAGCATATAGAAGGAAATTTGTTTAAAGTAAATCTAAAAATTAATATGGCATTAATATAGAAGTAAACTAGATTGAAAATAAATTTATTATTATAAAAATTCAAATATATAATATGATATATAAACTAATAAATAAATAAATACCTATATATATAATCTTACAAAATAAGGAAATTGGAACATATGAAGAAATATTAATATAGCATATAATGAAATTAATATATTATTTAGGTAAATATATAAATATATAATTTTTATATATAGTATTACCATTCTTGTTATTGAATTAATAGATTTTATAAAAAATACGTTTGTAAAACATGATTTAAAAATAAAAATAAAATGTACACTATAAATATGTTAGCTCACACTTCCACATAACATACTCAACCCTGTTATTCCTTATCATTTGCTACCGGCCACTTCTAATCTCATCTCTTTCTCTTGAAAATGTTTTTGTGTTTTCTTTTCATAACATGGGTTTTGCTTGCAGTTCAAGTGTTGCGATGTTGAGGCTTTAGGCACCCCTTGTTGTATATTTTAAGTGGATATTTCAAGAGGTTAATATCTTTATAATTAATTTAGAATTTTTTCTTAAATTAATTAGTGCTTATGAAAAGATAGGTATTTTATTTTATTTTTATTTGGTCTTCCTTATCTTTTTGACTTGGTCTAATACTGTCCTTTTGACTTGGTCTCACACTATTTTATAAATATCTATACTTTGGAGATTTTTAAGATAATTGACTCTCTCCCATGTATGTTTCTACTCTTTCTCCTTTCATCTATGAGTTTTGGGTTTTTCTCAACAGAGAAGCTTGTTAGCTATATTACCCCAACCATTGTTAGGAAGGGCTTGTTATGTCCTGGGGTATTTTCACATCACGAATAAGTCCTTGAGGATAATGTGACTATTATAGTAAAAAAGTGTGATTTGAGTTCTATGTAGTTGATGAATAAGTTATGGTTCATGATCTTTCAAGTTTGTGGTTCTTAATGGATAGGGAGTTCATGATCCTGGACGATAAGAACAACAATCTCAAGACTTATGTGATAACCAACTTTTATGCAATTAACCCCAATTTGGGGTTTGGGTTTTTGTAAATAAAATGGTTTTGTTCAATCATTTAGCTAACACTAAGCAGCACATCACTGATTGGAACCGGAAGTAGTGTTTGAATATTTTCTTGATCAAGCTATTGTCACACTCTTATGGTCACTAGACTCCATCTATCACCTCCCTTAAAGCACATACTTCTATGGGATCCTACAATCCCCACCACACCAACCAACGTTGGTGCAAAAAGAAAATGAAGTTCACGTAGGTGAAATAAATGATTCTGGTTACTTTCGTGGCATGCATCTTTGCCATTGTAGGTTCAAATCTACCTTTGGACAAAGTGGGGTTGTTATTACTTCAAAGCGCAATCACGGGAATTGATGACTTAGAATTCTAGTCAATGGAAATTTGTGACGATGTAGCAGGGGTTGGCCTTTGTCATTCTTCTCCTTTCAAAGTTATTGGATCAACATATTCATACGATGGCTTTTTTAGCATAGACTAAAGAAAAACTCATTCCCGCTCACAAAGGGTGTGTGAAAAATGGTGAGGACAGCTTGGGGTCTTTGAAGTCACGAAGATTGAGGATGTCGATCATTTCCATCAACTGTAATTAGTTGAACTTGGCTCAAATGAATTACGGGAGATGGATAATTTGCAAAATTTTAAGATGTTGCAGGAGTTGTGGCTTGGATTCATTCAAATTAAAGTGATCGAACAACTTAGCCAAAAGGCTTTGCAGAGTATCAAGACGCCACTTTCTACTTGAGAGAGAAGGATGCGCGATGGGTTTTGCTACTTTGAATCAAAAAAGGAGTGGAGACGCATTGCAGAAAAGTCAGTGAAACTGACTGTTGCATCATGATGAGGTACGCATATATCATATGTCTAATTTTTCCATTTATTTGTGTATGGAAACCAAATTCAACTTATAAAAATGAAGTAAGGAGAGAGATGAG
The DNA here is from genome assembly GCA_004329165.1 of Spatholobus suberectus. Classification (NCBI taxonomy): domain Eukaryota; kingdom Viridiplantae; phylum Streptophyta; class Magnoliopsida; order Fabales; family Fabaceae; genus Spatholobus; species Spatholobus suberectus. Next base: position 50,581,247 of record CM014732.1, read on the forward strand.
GAAAATAATTGCGAGGCATCATTTGGAGAAATGATGTATGCAAGTATTATTTGGGACTATCTACGAACTAAGGAGAATTAACAATTATTATGACACGAGAGCACTAATTCCTATGAATGAGATGAGACTCACTCTTGGACCAATATGTATAAAACTATATGGCCTTAGGATACATCATGTTATGAGATGTTGAGCAATTCTACTTTATGTTTTGGAGATATTGGTTCCTAAAATTCCTTACACTACATTACTAGATGAATTTGATCTAATACGGTATCAACTGAGAGAGAAGCCTCATGTTATGGGAAGATAACTAGTGATAATTGAGTATCTTGATAATACTATTGACATTGGCGATGTGATAAATTATTTGATAGAATGATTACATATAGTGTTGATTAAGATGGTTAGAGAGTTACTAAAATGGTGAGTGACCTATGATATGTCTTTTGTTAATTAAAAGAGGTGTTTTAATTATTTAGGATTGATCAATGTGGAGTATGCCAATTATTATTTGGAGATTTAGAAGTGATATTTCATTGACTTTATGATCAATAAGAATTTGATTGATTTTTTTAAAAAAGGTGTCGAAATGTTAGATTTTGAAATAAATTGAATGGCAAGAAAGATTTAGATTTGATGTTGGTACATGGTTCTATTAAATTGAACTAGAAATTGGATATTTTGATGAACTAATTCAATCAAGATAGGATATATTGTAAATTAGAGGAGTGTAGGTTAAAAGGTGTTGAGATCATTCTGTGAAATTGATCTTAGTATATATGATTAAGAATCTTGGTGTACAAATG